>KN471839.1:0-20984 GCA_000787095.1 Periophthalmodon schlosseri
GTTAAAGGTACGCAATGTAACTTTTCACATAAAGAGTCCACCGCCTGCTTCTCGAGATGTTCCATAAACTTTGCATTCATTCAATATTAGATACACGTATTGCTGACACTAGCCTCATAACATAATTGCCTAAGTCATGTTTCAAGGTTTTCATGAAATTACAAAAACAAACTGCATATGTCAATTAGACTGGGGCAGTTTGTGTTTTCTGGGCTGTAAACATCGTTCTGATTGGTCGAGGATGGAGCCAGTGAGACCTACAGATGCAGCAGAGTCTGGAGAGTAGAACAAGACTGAAAACTCAGTGAGGCAAAAAGTTATGCTATGAGGCCGGCGAAAACATACCTTGAAAAGTATCCAGATAGAGAAATAAAACTTGAGCTGTTCGTGTCACCTGCTTGTCTCCATGGAAATAGACAGCTTAAAGTAAATATGAACTACTTTCCTTAGGTAGTGTCACTCAGCCGAAGCAGACGAGGATCAAGAGAGACGGGAACTTCTTTTTCCAATGTAAAAATCCACCGAGTTACAATACATTTTAATAGAAAACTCATTGGTATTGGAAACTGAGAGAATGCCAATATAAGCCATAGTATTACTTGTTATAGCTGTCAAACCGGAGCATATTCTTTCTTAACGTTAGCTTGTTATAACTGAAACATATTTATCCAAAACATTATCCTTCTTTTTTTTCCCCACCTTTGTTTATTGAACATTTTTAACATTACCAGACAGACAGAGTTAAATCCCAGAACATAACTCAATGATAACAATATGACACAACTGACAAGGACACATCTGAATGCCAACGCCCCTCCCACTCACCCACTGGCCAAACATACTAAAATAAGAAATAAATAAATACATTAATAATAATAATAAAAGGGGTAGAATGTTTGTTTCCACTTATTTTCTGTTCCCTATATTTAGTCCTCCTCTATGTACTGTAAAAAGGGGTCCCGGGTAGCATGAAACGATTTAACAGAGCCTCTGAGTGAAACAAAACATTATCATTCTTATCATGTTATCTACACTTTACAATATATATTAACAAAACAAAAAAAAAAACTGTGAAAATAAATCTGTAAAATACCACAAAAACACATTAACATGCAAAATAGATGCATCATTTGACTCATGGTAGCTTCCCAATCTGCTTTAGTGTTTTGTGTATTTATTTTATTTATTTTCACTGCTTTTGAATTGTGTTGCTTTGATGCTTCGGTTCGCTGCATGACCGACAGCCTCTTCTTTCACATCTGGGATAATAGACCATCAAATCCCTGTGCGTCTGTGGGCGTGCGGTCGTGTGCCGTGCCGGAGTCACCGTATTAAGCATATCACAACTACAATGAATAAATAGGTCAACCGAGAAGCCTTTAGTGCCAATTTAAAGAGTGATGAAAGGCCGTAGGAAGGCATAAATCATTATAAACCTTATTAAATGGGCCGGTGTCTTTCCAGCGGTGAAGACGTTATAAAAATGATATCACTGTGGTCGTAATGTGAGTTGCGGTCCCCATTATGCATGTGGTGATAAGTAGCAGAGGGGCTGACACATTTAGTTGCGTTTTTATGCTTGGTTCTATTATCAAACAGCGTGTTTTATCTGCAATGCTCCCTCGTGGCCTCCTCCTGGACGTAACATGGTGAAACATTGATAAACGCTGTTATGAAGAAAGTGCAGCTGTGTTGTCTGTGTGTTTAGCAAGAAAATCTCTCTTAAGATGAGTACACTGGACTAATGGGCTCTGAAAACTAATGTCCATGTGGCTTACAATTTATTTTTTTTTGTTTTTTGCCATATAATCTTCATATTTTAAGTTGTTTGGGGGAAAAATCCAGTATCCTTGCTATACATGTAAAGCTGCCATTTCAAATAACACTTAATATTACTGTAACTATAGACTGCCTGGGATTCAGAATACACTTCTCCAAAACGGATCTCCCAGAGTTCAGATGGGCGTGATTGACAGGTGGATTAACCTATCGAGGACATGGTCTGTCTATAGGGGCGGCGCCAGCGGGAGCACTAGCCTCCCCTAGAATGGGCAATGCTCCCCCATAGCTCTCCCACTGATTTTTGCCCGACTTTCATAGCACATCCAATCTTGACTAAAAATGTTGTTCAAAGTGAGACTCCAATAAAACAAGAATAAAATCACTGCAGGATGCTAACTACATTTAAACTTGTTTCAAACAGCAAAGCAAACACGGTAGGGAGTGGGGGTTACGCTCCATTGTTAAAAGGCTCTATACTGACATGTTAAGTGAGCACCTACATTGAACATTTTAGCACCCCAACCAAAAATGTCCGGCGCTGCCCCTGTCTGTCTGTATCAACACAAATTTGGCTGCTTACGAGGAAAAAAGAAAAAGGAAAAAAAAATAACACAGGGGCCTGAAAAACATATCACTGAGAGAAGCACAAAAAACTGACACCAGAGAAATGTCATTTTATACAAAAAGATGGGTGACCAATGAGCTCCTTCGTTTCACATGCGTCACTGAAAAATAACTAACCTCAATACATGGCCATGTTTTCAGATTTGTTTCTGGACTTGCCAGGCAAAGTGAACAGCAGTTTTATAGCCAAATTGACTTCTTGACCTTGAATTAGATAATAAACTATTTTCTGTATTGTAAATGGACACACAATTGGATGCCCATTTTTTCCCAAATAAAACAAAATGTTAGTATAACTTTCAGTGAAAATACAGATTTACACAAACTGATCCACAGAGAAATTACCTATATTTTGGTATGGCTCCTATCTGACAGGTCAAAACAAAATATACTGAAGATGGATATGAGAAAAGGATTGCGACTCACCATAAACCTTTATTAACTTCATTATCTCGCCTTATAACTAGGCATAATTAAGCATTTTCCTTGGGGTGTAAGGTATAATCCTGCCTCTAGGGACTGCTAGTGAGGCTTGCGATCTCCTCCATTTTTCGTCCGTTTAATTGCCCTGTTTACAACTCTGAGCGTACACATTTTTTCACTTCACAGATTCAATGTTTTAAAAATGCAGGTGCCATGTGACTCATTATGGGAGCCTCTTATGGTCCTTTTAATGTCTATGCGTTTAATGAGAGCGGTTAGTCAAACAAGGCTGGACGCAGTCTGCTACACAGGGAATGAGTTCAAACAGAGGCTCCATTGACCTCCACTTTAGTGCGCTGAAGAAGTTATTGTGATTGTATTAGCAGTGGAGCGTGCATGCTCACGCGCACTTCCTGTTTGTGGATGTTTGATTCATTCTGATTATCACATATGACCAGCCCCACCGGACCAAATCCCTGTTTGAAGATGCTAGCATGTGGCTAATCAGAGCTCTGGTCATGCATGAAGGAGGCAAATGATGACAAATGTGTTAATAAGATTTGTTACCGCGTTTGTTTACATAGAAAAAGCAATGAATAGCTAATTGCTGCATTGTATTTGTAAGAAGCTTTAGGCCAGAAGAGAGTTGGTAAGAGCATTCAAGTAAAAAGCAGAACTTAAAATTAGAAGTAATATGTTTTGTTTTTGCTTTTTTTATGTTTTGTTTATGTCAAGTCATCTATCTCCCAGAGCACTATGATTTTCCTGAGGGTTTAAGCTAGATGCCCTTCCTTCTCAATCTCCTCCGTGAAGGTCACATGGACTGCGCTTGTTGCGGCGTTGCAACCTAAGAAAAACAAACCTTGGGGGAATAAAATGTGGCAAAATATTTTGTAAAAAGTCTGCTTTTGTCTGGTTGGTTGTTTTACTATAACCTGAAGGTTGTCAGTCAATCGCTACATCAGTCATTTATTTTGAACTTGGTTGTTCATTTTTCGCACTTCGCTGTCATGCTTAACATTACAATAAACTTAAATAACAAAACTTACTTTCCATTCCAAAAAATAAATAAATAAAAAATAAAAATAAAAAATGAAAAGGAGTGGAAAGAGGTAAAACTTTTTTACTGCCACCCCCAGTGCATAGTTGCTTTCATTAAATATAATTACAACACTTTTGTACTTGCTAGATACACTTGATCAATGCTAACGCTAGCTCAATTTCTTTGTATTTTGCTTTGAATTGCTAAATTGTTAAACATTTCTTAACTTTGAATTTGTGTTACCAATCTGTTCCAAGGCCGAACCCCACACACAGGCACACACACATACTCCTCGTAGTCCTTACAGCCTGTGGTTTAAGTGTACCACATTCACTCAGGTTGTAGCAGCCATCCTTTTCTTTGAATTGTGAATATTGGCCAGTAGGGCATATTTGCTGGCTTTGTACAACAGTTGCGCTGTACAGAAATGTACCAAATCGAGTAATTTAGTTATTTTAACTGCAAGAATAGTGTGTTCCAAATCCTTCCAAAACCATCCTTATGAATAATTCTCATTGCACGCTTTTGAAGTATTATCAGGGGATGTAGTGAACTCTTGTAATTATTCCCCATTCTTACATATGTTAAGTAAGGGAAAGCCAGACTAAAATATATAGAGAGCAGTACACACTTTGCTTTATTACCTTGATATGTTTTTTGATACTTTCTGCGGTATGTAAGTGATATGAGATGCACAACTTCTGATCAATTATTATTCCCAAAAACTTCATTTCTATGATTTTATTGTCAATAGTAATAGATGACTTTGGGTTTTCTTTATACCAAACATCACACGTCACATCGCCCTTGTGTCGTAGAGCAAGTCACTTCTCTTTACATATTCTCTATACGAGTGTTGTGTGAATGAGCAATGATAGAGGCCATTTGGTGCAGACTGACACCTCTCTCAGTCAGAATGTTGAGGGCGAATGAATAATGCAACGTGAAGACATTTTTATTCCAATGCAATATTAAGGTTTATGCTCCTTTTTGGTTATTATCACTCGAAACATTAATTTATAATACATCTGTTACTACAACTACCACAATCACCCGTGTGACTGGCATTACTTCATCTCACACTCCCGAGTACTTTCTAACTTGTGTAATGGTTACTCTTTAAGGAAACAGTAGCTCAGTTGGAAGTGTGTTACCAACCGAGCTACTGTGTTTGTCCACTGATCCGAAGGTTGGCGGTTTGAATCCCACTTTTGACATAAACATTGTTGGTAGAGCTGTCAGATCCACTGACCCACAGGTTGGCGGTGTGATTCCAGCTCCCACAGATGAATGCTGTTGTTGCGTCTTTGGGCAAAACACTTAACCCACCTCGCCCCCGGTGTCTCCGTACACTGATGTCGTCTTTGGGAAAACACTTAACCCACCTCGCCCCCGGTGTCTCCGTACACTGATGTATGAATGTGTGTGTGAATGGGTGAGTGGTTCCTTGATGTAAAGCGCTTTGAATGGATTGAAGGTAGAAAAGCGCTATATAAAAATGTGACCATTTACCATTACGATTATATTTATTAGTTTAGTATGCAGTATTTATATTATTTTCTACTTTCAGTTATATTAATAATGATGCATTGGATTTATATGACACCTTTCAAGACACCCACTTCACTTCACCCTGCATTATGCATTCCCTCTGAGTACATTCAAAGTACATTTTATAATCAAACCCTGTTCAGTTTCACCTATCGAAATATGAAATCAAAGTACTCCATGGTAAGTATCCCCAGAGGCCCCCATACCTCTTGTTAGGAAACACTGTTCTACACCACCCAGTGTTTTCAAAATTGCCAGAAGTAAAAGTTTAATTTATGCCAGAAAATAACACTATAAATAGGTAGGTAATAGTGTCTAGTTACTTTTCATCTCATCCATTTTTCATGGCTTCCACCCTGATCCTTTTCACAGTAGCCCAAAGCCTCTCTTCTGACAATAACACAATTGAGGTTTATGGGGCACGCTGGTATTTTGAGTGACAGGATTAAAAGTGGTGGAGAGGACTATATTTAGACGTGGGGAATCAGAGCCCGTGGCCATAGAAAATCACAAAACTGGCTGATTATTTCACAAACTGCCAGCTCAATAATCAACTGAACTGCATGGGCCTCTCTAACTATAGGCTATTTAATTTTACACCAGCACAGTGTGAAGCGTGTTTGGTGTGTTGTCAAATGTTGAGGGAAATTGAACAGCTAAGAGTGGATTTTAATTTGCTCACTTTGTTTCCACTTCCATCTTTCAATTTGCAGCTCTTTCTCTCAAGTACTTTATAGTTCCCACATGCCAGGACCTTGGTTAGACCCAAATAAGTGAGAGATTAGCTTGTTGAAAGTACCTATTAAGCTAAATTACCTTTTTAACTTTATTTCATGTAATAAAAATACAAATAAAAATACAGTTTATCCCTTTAACTCTAGCTGCTATTGCTTTTGTCTTCTGCTGATGTTTTACAACAAATTCTTAGTTTTACCACATTACATTGGCTAATGAGGCTAAATTATCCAAAATTGTTTAAAAGTTACAATAATGCACAATATATAAGACTTTGATGGGGAAACTAAACACAATCCACGAGCCAGTCACTGTTAACACATCCAGTCATTAGCCGTTTTAGTTCTTTGAAGCAAGATTTTCTGTGATAATCAGACTGTCTGACATTGTGTATTCAGCAGAGTTTTATATTACAGAAACAAGTACAAGAAAGAATAAAGATTGAAAACATAACTTCACTTATTGTCAACTCTGATAACATTCTTAAAGAACATATTATGCAAAATGTACTTTTTTTGAGCTTTTAACGTTCTATTATATTTTAATGTTATATTATTGTCCCCTTGTCAAAAACATACCTGGAGTTGTATTTTGTTTCATTCACGCTTGTTTCATCAATCCATTAATCCAAAGCTGTCTGCTCTGAGCCTCAAAAATGCTCTGTTTGCATTTTTCTCAGATTGTTGCGTCATAGATAAAACTCCAGACTTCTCCTAAGCAGTTTTTAAGCCCATAAACCATCACTGGACTCATTCTGCCCTCAAATTGTGTTCACAACGACCGCATGGCTCTATTAGCATAGCATTTACTTCAATTGTTTACTTTCTAAATGTTAATTCCCGTTGCTGATAGAGGGAGCTCCAACGTCTAAATGCCTTATTAAAAATGGAGGTGACGTCTATTTTCTCCAAATGGAGATATTATTTTAAGTTAGAAAATGTGAAATTCTTATCCCAAGGTGACCAAGAGCAGGTTTAAAAGGGAATCAAAGCCACAAGAATGCAGAATGTGTTTTTTAATATGCTATAACTTTAGATATTCTATATCTCATTCATATTTCTAAGCAGAAAGAGCTTATATTTCTAAGAATTTTTTCATTGCTTTAGTTTCAAATATTGGGTGGCATACATGAACAATATTTCCATCTTGTTAGCACGTCCCTCATTTTGATGTTTTAAAGGCTCCTAGATTTCACAACAACTTTTCATTCTTTCTCTTTGATTAGTCATACCTCTCACAAACTTTATCCCTATCTCAAGGATAGAAAAGTTATTACCGATTGTCTTTCTAATCAGTTTTGTCTCCACACACTCGTACACACTTAAATACAATGACACACAGGTACACAAACAACCAGATAAGGAAGAATTGATGCCAGAGAAGAGCCCTCGCAGCGACCTCTGGCTTAATTGAAGGAAGCCGGTGAACAAGTGGAGCGGAAAATGAGTTCCTCCTCTCCTGCGGTGCACACACACATGTACAGTGGGAGCTGCCCATAACAACCAGTGCACCAGGGTGTTTCTACATAAAGTGTGCCCAACTGTGGTTTATTGAAAGACTGATTTTTTTTTTTACTGACATTAGTGAAAACATGTCCATACAATGTCCTGAAGCATGTAAACTTGCTTTGATGTAATAGTAAAAAATTAAAAAAAAAAGTCTACAGTGACATATACTGCCATAAATCCATTATTTTCAACTATTAAATGATGACTTTAATAAGTGTTATGACCACCAAGTGCTCATATTCTTTTCAGAGAGTGTTTTCTTTGCATTGTCCTTGTTTTTAAAAATAAATGAATAAAAAGCAGCCAGGTTTTGATCTCACAGTGCCTGGGCTGCCAGCCTGGTGCGTGTGCTGCAGCTTAGACTCTCCACTGGGTAGAACATGTTTCCTGAATTGGATACAAAGTATGGAACTACTGTATTTACGTTTGTTCATACAACACAGTCATAGTCATGGTCTCATAGTTTTGTGTCTTCTTAATAATGATAACAATAATAATGTATCAATTTAAAAGTACTTTTTGGATACTTAAACAGGCTTTGTTCTGCATTATTCATTCACTACACAACTTGTGTTAGCATGGCCTGAAGCAGACTGAGACCAGGCTGCCAATCTGTACCATCGGCCCTGCCCATCACCACACACGCACTCACTCACAGTGTGACTGTGGGTGTGTATAGACACATTTCTATAGTCTTTTATATATGTTTTATAGTATATAGCCTTCAAAACTTCAACCACATTGTTGATAGGAGTTTTTGCGCAGTACATTGTTGTTGAAGTGTGTCACTTAAAACACTTATTCATGATGACTGCATGGAACACATTTTGTACCATTGATCTCCCTGGTCTCACTTCTATAGAGATCAGGTCATATTTAGAGTATGTTGAAAATGAAATCACAATAATATACATTTGTAAACTTGAGTGTGTCAGGAAGGAAAAGGACTTACGTACAATAGCAACTTTGGTCTTGAGCAAGGATGCAGGCAGAATAGGATATTCATGTATAGCAACTATAAAAAAGAACTTAACCTCAACATAAAGGGAAAAAAACAGGACTAAATAAGTACTTCAGAGGGTCTTTTGTAATAAAGAACAGACCTCTCAGACAACTAGGCTATGAACAGTAAAAAGATTGACCTCCTAGTAAGACCTCCTAGTAACAACTCAGAGACACTCTGAATAAAAGCCTCTAATGGAACATGGACAAGCCTTTGTGTTTCACACCACTGTGTGTTCGTCAGGGCATTAGCACCAGGTGTTGAACTACAGAAGGAGATTTCTATGTGTAGTGTACAACACTTGCCTCCTACTTCAATCTTTGTTTGCTGGGTGAATCCAAAGGCAACCCAAAGGTTCAACACTACAACATCTGAGCTATAGGTAAAAAAAGATGAAACTGGATGGGAACCTGAGTGTAAAATAAAGAAAGCCTACTTGTGTCTGCTATAGATGATGCATATTCTACAGCCTCATTTAGGGCTCAGTTAGAGAAAAGCAATCTCGTCATATACAATGGAACCAGAACAGACTGACAAAAACGTCTTCTGTTGCACTTGTGAGCGTGCTCCAAACTCCGCTTTGCACACTTCACCTTGATGGGTACATTTTTGTTTCCTTTTCTTAAGGCAGCAGAGAGAGTATTTCAAAGAACGCAGAGAAAAATCATTAACTCAGGTGTAAAAAATGGTGAGGATGTAAAAAAAAATCCTTATCTCACACAAGTAATAGTCTGTCTATACACCATTTGCAATGAACCTTTCAACCTGTAATTAGTCACTGTCTCTGAGCATTACATAGCACTTTTTAAATGTCTCCATTGATCCACATAGTCAATATTTCTAATCTGATATAAACTCTAATTTGAAAAGAAATGGATTGCAAAGTGTATTCCGACTAAATTGGAACATGCAATAAATTGTTAATGAAATAATAATGTGATGGTTTTTCAGTCCCATAAAAACTGATTATGTCATATAATAAAATAAGATTAGATCTGCTTTAGTGATCCCAAATGGGATCATATTGCAAGCATGTTAGAAATGTGGTTAGCAATCTTGGTCCTGGGTTTTGTGTATTTTGTTTTGCATGTTATCCTTGTGTCTAGACTTTTTTTCTGTTTGATTCCTGAAAAACAACTGAAAGGCAATGCTGTATGGAAGCCTCCTACAAAAGTGAGGGATGGGTCGATTGCAAAGAAAATATTTTCTTAATGCGACAATGGCTAAGTTGAGTTGACATGCACATCAAAATCGTATTATTATCAGATTTTTTGTTAATTTAAATGACCTGTAAAAGGCAAAATCAGATGCGAGTAATCTGAGACCTGATCAGAAAGAAACCAGATGATTTTACAGTTTACATGTCATTTTAATAATCATATAACATAAACAAAATCTGGTATTAATCAGATTTTGAGTGTGTATGCAACCACAACCATTGTCTACAAGTTAGGTCAGCAGTGCTATGCAGTTAATCAAATTTCAATCAAGATCGTGATTCTAGTCAATAGTCGTCTTGGGTCTTGATATGGAGTTCATATGAATAACTGAGATTCAGGAGCAGGACTGCGCCTCAGCCTCCTGCTTCTCTCCAGCGAACCACAGCTCACCTCAACCACACCTCCAATTACCCAGAAGCCCTATTTATACAAGCCTATCCAGGCAACACCGTCTGTCTCCGCTCCCTTGACCCCTCCCTCCCACCGTGTCTCTTGTTCATCTTTCAGCCCGAAGACCTCACCAACTACAGAGAGGGCGGGGTCCTGAATTGGCTGGGGTAACCGCTTGAAACAGAGCCCCATCCTGAGTCTCTACCCAGCCTCCACATCTATTCATATCATCAATAAATATCTATACCATATAAAATACCATGGCTGTGGCGAGGTCCTTTCTAGTGAAATGCCAAATGATATGATGGTGGCAGTAAAAACATATAGTTTCAAGCTGAGTTCAGACTATGGATGAAGAAACAGGATTATTTTTGTGTTAAATTGCATTAATTAAAAGTCTGTATTGTTTAGGGAATAAATAATGTAACTAATTTAAATCAATATATTTTTTATTCGACCAAAAAATTGAATTGAAAATGTTGATAAATCAATATGAGGGAAAAATATCACAATATATTTTTGTCATATCTCCTATAGGTCATGGTGCTATTAATCCACTATATACTGGGTACCTAATGTTACAGTCAATTTTCCTTGTCTTAAATAACTGGACGTGTAGAGATGCGTTTCAGTCATTAAAGGGCCCAAGCTATTTTCTGATCTATGTTATAACGTTGTTTCCTCATCACAAACATACCTGGAGTTGTGTTTTGTTTCATGAGGTAACAACATTATAACATGGCTTAAAGCTCACAATAGTTAGTTTTGCATAATGTAAAACCTTTAAATAATACTTCAATCAAATGGATTCATGAAATATCAAAGTTTCCAGACCTGCCATTTACAGTAGGTGCAAAACAGACAAAATCATATTCTTATATTTCACAGTCTGCTCTAAAGTATTCTGAATTGGCTTTTGGGTTCATTTTGTTTAAGTGAGCATGAAGTTTAAATAAAGAAGTAATTTGAGAGAAAGTGCCTCTTTGTACGAACAGCCGGTGTTTGTTTGCTACAAGCTCGCCCAAAGGGAGACGACTTGCAGCTGACAGGCAAAGGAAGCAGCTCCGCTATCTCCAGAGAAGTAAATGATATTGGTTTGTTGTGTGAGTCGTGATTTTGAGGCGGTTATGAGCACCTCAGCCCGAACTCAAGAGGGACGAGGAGAAAGCACACATCAATCAAAGACAAACATTTCCCGGTAAAAGAAAAAAAAAATGTACAGGAAGAGACCACTGATGTGTCTTCTCACAATGTTAACAGTGCTTGCACAGCAATATTTACGAGATGGAAACTATCAAGCCAAACACACACATTTAAATAGGTAAATACGGTAACACAGTGTGAACTATTAAGCTTGTTACGTGCAGAAACCATTGACCAAAGCTGACAGGTTTTAGGAACAATAAAAACAAACATAATCCACACTTGTCTATAAGGTCAAAATAGTAAACAATAATAAGAATACATTCCATTATGCAATCACTTCAGACCTGGTGATGGTGCAGCCACAGCTGGATCAGACTTACGGTAAATGGTAAGTGGTCACTTTTTTATATAGCGCTTTTCCACGGCACCACTCACCCATTCACACACACATTCATAAAACAGTGTACGCAGACACTGGGGGCGAGGTGGGTTCAGTGTCTTGCCCAAGGACACAACAACAGTATTTATCTGTGGGAGCTGGAATTGCACTGTCCACCTGTGGGTCAATCGATCTGACCGCTCTTGACATAAAACATCATCGGTACAGCTCCCACAGGTGAATACTGCCGTTGTGTCCTTGGGCAAAACACTTAACCCACCTTGCCCCCAGTGTCTGCATACCACAAATGATGTTTTATGTCAAGAGCGGTATTCAAACCACCAACCTTCGGCTCAGCGGACAAACACTCTACCAACTGAGCTACTGTCTCTACTGACTCTTTATTTCAAGTGGCACACAGTTTCTTCAAAGATTGGAAATACAGTTACCCGGCACGTTATACTTACCTCTGATCAAATTAATGACATAAAATGTAATCATATATCAAAGTTGTGGTTTGAATGAGTTTCTATTCTGCATGTTGAGTTACCATTTATGCATTAAACGGACTTTTGTGCAGCTTTGTGCAGCAGGAAATTGCAAGGTCTCCCTATATTGTCCGTAAACTTATAGCAACAAATATTATCAGTCGAATTAATGCACGCAGCATGAATCATCACAACTGAATCTGAAAGCATGTCTGTTTAAAAGGCACCAGTGAGGGTGGGTGCAATAGGGTTCTGTTTATTACCAGATAAATATAGCAATGTGTCGCTATAGTGCAAATATAATTTCCAGTGCAAACAATACATTTCCACTCTGCCGCATAAAGTGATAGGAGAACATTAGCATCTATACAATGTAGAGCTGATTCCATGATGTCGTATTGTAAATTGTAATGTCCATATATGTGTGTATTATGTTAATTTGGGTCACTGTGAGAAAAGAGGTTTTGATTGTGGGTTAGTTATGTCAAGCGCTATTTGTGATTCGATGATGGTGACGTATGTTGATAATATTTCAAATTTGTATTAATTATGAGATGTTTGTTAAAGCAGACCTATTATGCCAAATCGATTTTTCAGAGCTTTTAACCGTGTTATAGTTTCCCCTTCTCATTTTCTCTCTCGTGTTTGTTTTTGGAGTGATTCGTGCATGTTTGAGAAATCTTTAATCGCTTATTTTCAAGACTCCATATTGCCACCAGCATACGCCCACTGCTCTGTACTTTCTTCATTCTTCAATTTTATTTTCTTAATATGCTCGATGATACGCGTGGCAGCATTGCATAGTCATTTTGGTACAAGTGGAAAAAAAAAATCTACTGGCTATTGTGATCTGGAGCTATCCATAGGAGGGGTCAACAGCTATACCCAGTTTTGTTGTGGTGACGTTTCTTTTATGTCTTTTTAGATGAATATTGCAATTTATTTATATATTTATTGTGATTTTATGTGCAAATGTACATAATGATCCACGGGTGTCATAGATTATAACTATATAGCAGACACAAACACAATAGGTCTTCTTTAAATATTACGGAAAGTGTGCTTGCTTTGTTTATTCATGTACTGCCCTTCATTTGGCGTTCACTTTGTTATAGTGATTGACATTTCACTTGTGATTATCCATTGTCTGGGCTTCAGATAAAAAAATAATAAAATAAAAAAAAAAAAAAAAACTGTATCAATGTAGCTTGTCTAGATAGCTTTTGAACCAAATTTCCCCAAAAAACACACACTGGCAGATCAAAAAAGTGATACTTGGCAGTAGCAATTAATCAGTGTTGAAAGTGTTAGTGATGTTCGCTTCTGTCCAATCAATGTCAGGCACTTTTGGGGTAAATAGTAACTACTTTTGAGTGTACAGCATAGGTCCCTTATCCTGTCTCCTACTGAAGCAAGGTCGTTAATAGTTTTTTATACTTGTGCAAGATTCTGATTTTCTGTCCTTACACAATGTGATTAAAAAAAAAAAAAGTCTAAATGGCTTACAAGCACTTGCTTACTACTCATTTTAGGTCATTTTGGGCTTTAAGAATGGTTTAGACTTAATTCATTAATGAGTTAAGGGTTAGGGTCATTAAAGGGCCCATATTACGCTGTTTTCTGATCTATGTTATGACGTTGTTTCCTCATCAAAAACAAAGTTGTTAATTGTTTCATTTACACATGTTTAACACACAAACCCTGCATATTTAGGCTGAGTTCTTCTCAAACGGAAAACACACACATGTAATACGGGAGGTGCTCCACTGTGTTTTTAAACTCTGTATACAGTTTTGCTTGAATCATTTGGATGATTTCAGCCCTAGAACTGCCTTTCTGTACTGAACTAAAGGTAGAAGGTAGCTGTTAACTTAACAACTATTGCTACATGACATTACAAGGTGAAACAGAGCATTTTGAGCTTTGGAGATGTAGACAGACTAATAAACCAGAATTACTCAAACATGTGTCAATGAAACAAAACACTCCAAGTATGTTTTTGAGGGATTTAACAGATTATAACATGGCTTAAAGCTCACAAGTCAATTTTGTGTAATATAGGACCTTTAATTTTACTAAGCCTGAATCATTTTTAATATATACAGCATTTTATATAATATAAAACTATTTGTTGATTATGAATTAAGCCTTTGTTCATTTTATTAAGGCTCTTAAAAGTGTAGTTATCATAGTGTTACTTATATTTTTTATGATGACAATGAACGATGAATTATTTGAGTATACACCTTGAAAAGAAACCAATTTTTAACCATTGAGATTAGTTCAAACATACAGCTTTGTGCCCCCTATAGATGTAGGGCTCTCTGCACATTTTAGTCTCAGCTGGTACATGGCTCCTTGTAGCATTTGTAGGGAGCACAGTTTGCATGACATCATAAGATTTTAGATTTTTGTGGTGGAATATGCTGTTTAGACTGCAGATGCTTTGACCCGACTTAGGTTAATATCAGTGTAATTACTGGGTCTTCTAAGTTTTACTTTCATACAAGAAAAGGGAAATTATGATTTCACAAAAGCTTCAGAAAGTGGTGCCATTATATAACTCCAAAGATGTGTCTGCTGTTATTTGCCACAATTTGCTGAACCAATCCCGGACAAATAATCATAAGGTTCAATATTAAATTTGGATATTTAAAAAAGCAAAACAAAAAACAAACTGTAATCCTCATACATCGCATTTAGAACCCTTAATTTGCATCACGTTTATTCGCCCGCTTCAGGTGGATTTTGATTTAAGCGCATAACAGTTAAAGCACATTTTGGAACGTGAAAATGCATTTAGCCAAATTAACTCATGTAGCGAATATAAAAACCCACATGACTGTCGGACTACATACCTGCACCGGACCAGAGTGGACACAGGTGATGGACAAATCCAGAATAATCTCATTTTGCTGGTTGTTGTCTGCCCAAAATCCTCCAGAGAAGCACAGCTAAACAAACTTTGCTGCACCACACAATTTTTGAGGTTCGAGCTAAAAACAAAATGTTGGCCGAAATGCCCAGAGGCACATATGCGCTGTCTAATCTTCGTTACTAGAGTAACTCGGGGAAAGTTTATCATTATCCAACGCTGTGGACAAGTAGCAGTCGTTTTTTTTCATCTTCGTCCTGGCCAAGACTGAGGCAGCAGGCTGTAGCTTTGTAGTAAAACATGTCTATAGCATTATTATTACAAATTAAAGAACCTGATAACTTTTGGACACGACACAAATGTGTGCAACAAACGGCAAAATAACAGCGGAAGTGCGCTTCTGGACAAGTCAAACCAAACAGACTGAATGTGGTGTCATAACACAGCAGCTCCCGTAACCCGGTAACCAACACCCAGTTATGAGCTTGAACACTTAGATGGAAATGGGGATAAAGTCGCATTTGTTACGCATTTTTCTGATGTGAATTTTGGAAATATGCACATTTTACATGGGTGGAAACACAGTTATAAAGGTACATAGACCCCTGTTCTCCATCTGAAATTATGACATAATCAAATTCTAGAGCGTGAACACAACCTACACAATCCATCACACTCTTGGCATAAAAGACACATAATGCCAAAGCCTTTTCATTTACACCACCTGCCCTTCACTTTTTAAAATTTCAATTCCAGTGATTGACATTTTCATTGTAGCTCTCCAATAATCGCCTTTGCGTGATACTATGTCCTTCCGGATGATCCATTCACACTCACACCTCATCTCATCAGCCGGGCGGACAGCAGCACATCCACTGCACAATCCTCCACCAGTGTACTGCATGACTCATAGGAGCACACTGCGCCCGCTCCGTTACTGAGGAGTGTGGAAGCTGGTTTGAAGCTCAACACAAATGTCTGGAAAGAGAGACATTTTGGGAATAATAGACTGCTCTGTTTCAGGAAAAGAGAGGAGTCCAAAAATACAACTCGGAAGTCTGGAGGTGAGCGTGTTGTGATGTGAAAAAGTTGCAATTCGCATGGTATAACTATGGTATCTAATTTAATGAGGAAAAAAGGTTAAAGTGATTATGGTCAGAAAATAAGGGATGTTTTCTAAACTCAAAAAATAAACTCACAAGGAGATTGTCAGACTCTGGCTCCACTTCACTTTCTATTGCTATCGCCCCTCTCTCCATAACTGCTGCTGTCAGGCTTGTTATTTTGGTCTTAAAATGTTCAGAGATAATAACAGATATAGATATTAGATATTTTAATATTTAATCCACTCTACATGATCCTGGTATTTTTATTTCGTTATTGTGTCCGTAAATTAAGATATGAACATTAATAACAGATAAATCAGCAAATCAGGCGCCTTCTTTGTCCGAGGTTGCTCCCGCTAACATTAGCAACAGTTTAGTTTTTTTTCTTTCTTCCCCTTTTTTGCAAGTTATATCAGGTCACACCTTGAACCATCTACTGGCACCAACACAATTACAAGTATAATGGTAAATGGTCACATTTTTATACACTGCTTTTCTACCTTCAAAGCACTCAAAGCACTTTACATGAAGGAACCACTCACCGATTCACACACATTCATACACCAGTGTACGCAGACATGGGGGCGAGGTGGGTTATGTGTATTGCCCAAGGACACAGGGACAGTATTCATCTCTGGAAGTTGGAATCACACCGCCAAACTGTAGGGCAATGGATCTGACCGCTCAACCAATGATGTTTATGTTGCGAGCGGGAATCAAACCACCAAACTTCGTGTCTTTGGAAGTGTCATACTCTCATACTGATACTCCACAGTGTAACACCAGTTCTAGCTGAAAATATAGCAAAAACTGTAAAGAAAGAATAGCTTCACTTTAAGTATACAATAGTTTCTAAACGATTGTAGTTGTCTTTCCTTCTAATTGGTTTTAATTGCTGTTTTTATGTACAACAAGATCCATCCAAAACACTTAGTTCACCCACAATTATTAAAGAAATACACTCACAGAACCCAAACATTAATTTCAAGTTAGAAGTTTATGTCCTAGGTATAATAACCTGAAGGGACATTGTGATTCTTGTGTTTGGATTTACAACACGAAAGAATACAAAAATACTTAGTTCATCTATAATTAAGCATATAAAATAAAAATACAATCAATACAGAGAGCCCAGACAGTAGAGTTAGATAGGAAAGTGCTTATAGGTATAATAAACTGAAGAGCAATGGTGATCCCCACAGACTCCACATGACAGCAGGATGATAAAATACAATTAAATCCAAAGTGTGAAAATGACCCATTACCCTTTTCATCATTACTCATGTAGTTGGACAGACCAGCGACAACTATTAACCTGCAAAGTATTAGTCAGCGAGCAGGGAACTGTTGAGTCAGCACAAATGAAAGATGTGACAAAGTGTACATCTCATAACTTCACACACAATACCCCCGTACAGGAATCAAACGCAGGCCCTTCTAGTAATTATCCATATGGTGGCGTATGTTTTATTAGTGAGCTTAATAATAAAAATAATAAATCACGCCACATTAGGCTTATAACGAGCTTTTCCAGACACTTAAGTCGCTTTGCAATTCTATACATAATTCATTCAGTCCATACTTGGCGGTGGTAAGCTACTACTGTATCCACAGCTGCCCTGGGGTAGACTGACAGAAGTGAGGCTGCCAATCTGCGCTACCGGCCCCTCCGAGCACCTCCAACACTCACACACACGCTACCGCCACGCTAGACAATGTGTCACTAGGCAAGACACTTTGCCTAAGGACGACCGTTTTGCCGTTGGCGTTCCACTGTCACACCTGACAATCCCAGCGGTCTCCCATCCAAGTACTAACCCGGCCCGGCCTCGCTTAACAGAAGAAGAATTTATTTATTTATTTATTGCTCATGCCATTTCATTTTGTTGGCAGCAATTTAAAGAGTCAAAAACAAAGTAATCAGACAGCTGTTATGTGCCTTGACATTACTGGCATGAACAAAATGAACAGGAAAATCTTATAAACCCTGCTCCTTTCATAGATCATTGGAATAAACATTTCTTTCATAATCATTAGCTTCTGAGATCTGATGAGATCAAGCCAGAGGTGGCCAGAGGTACTATCTTGGTGGGATAGTACCTCTGTGTTAAATATTTAGTTGAAAATACAAGTAGTGAAGAGTTCTTAAAATGAATCCCTCCATCTATGTCATCATTCCATCCAAAATGCAGGGAAAATAAACGCAGACAGAGCACATTTTCTTGACAGTTTAAACATTAATTTGACAAAATAAAGGTTGTGATGCTCAACAAACTTTGGAAGCGTTTTTTTTTTCTTGGCCCAAAAAGCTTTATTGGACAAGATGGTTGAAGTGTGAAATGGGGGAACGGGAGGGTAGAAACATTTGGTAAATAGTCGTGACTTGTACGGCAAACTCAAAATTTCGAGGTGGATACAACCGCATTTGTGCAATGCCTTAAACCACCACGGCGACTTTAAATGGAGCTCAGTAGTGGAAGAAGTCTAGATTAATCTTTCAGTTTGTTGTATCTATAATTATCCAGTGTTTCCTAGTATGGCATTTTGTCAACATACGAACATTAACTCCACCAGTGAACTTCTGTGAGCGCTCAACTTGAGGCTAATGATGAACGAATGCCTTCTGAAATGTGACATGTAAAATCTGTGTAATTGGTTTCACTGTTGAATGTTGTTGTGATGTGGACATTTCATCCTCTGCCTTTCAACTTCTGCCATGACTAATCAGCGCTGCCATATAGTACCAAATGCCACCATCTCTGTCTGGTCTGGTCTCATTGTCCAGAGAACCAAATGTGCTGAAGTGAGAGCTCATTAAACCTGCTCATGATGGGAAAAGGAGGTGGAATCTGGGGGAGTGTGTGACAAGGAGAAAATTATGTTTTGTCACAGTCAGTCTGCTGCCTTCATTACGTTACAATGGAGCGCTTCATTCCTCTCACATAATATACAGGTGTGACGAATGTAATACCTCCCCACAAACGTAATAACAAAAAGTAATTAAAGTGCACCTATTTAGTATTATGTGTTATTTAAAATGTAATCAAAGACCTGTTTATTATTGTTATTTTATTTAAACCTTCTAGAAAGCTATGAATCAAGCTGTTTCATAAAAAAGGTGGTTTAACTAAATGTGATACATGCGCATCTGGATTATATTCATCTTCTCTGGGACAGAACAAAGTGTTTATTGCAATGCATGTGAGGTTTTGATTAGTTTGGTCCTCATTAGCCTCTGTGTCTGATCTCAGAAGCTAAGTGCTGGGCATGGTTAATATTGGTAAGACTGCTTGGATCACCAGGTGTCATTGTGGGGCAGCAGCGATAGCAGTGCATACTGTTGATGCAGCCTAAGGCAAGACACTTCACTCACCTTGACTAGTATGAATGTGGTATGTTTGTGAGTTATGGGAGGTGGTCGAAGGGGACTAGCAGAGATTAGCAGCCTCGCTTCCATCAGTCTACCCCAGGGCAGCTGTGGCCACAAAGGTAGCCACCGTGAATATGGAGTGAATGAATGCATGCAATCGTGAAGCAACATTTGCAGCTCTTTGCCGCTTGGTGCATGGACAAGGGGCTCAACCTCAGTATTGTTTGGCATTTTTTTTTAGTTCCTGCTGTTGTTTTTTTAAACAAGATTGATTACATCCACACTAGCATTTTTGCAACAGCCTTTACATCTCATCAAACATCCATCTGAACTGTCTCCACTTGAGGCAGGGACTGCCCACCCACCTGGAGAGAGCACGCCACCTTTTACAAAAAATGTATCAATGTTTACAAAAATGTAAACATTGTTACATTTATTCTCATGTTCCAGTTAGTTTTTTATTATTACTGTTATTAATATGTTGGTTTGTTCCTGATTTTGGTATATTATGTGATACCTTGGCAAAAGTAAACAAAAAAGGTTTCTTAAGCTCTGGTAATCAAAGTACAAAGTTGTACAACTCAAATAGCCATAATGATTGACATTTAAGCCTTCTATAAGCATGCACATGAATATGTATTTGTATATTAAATTGGTCAGATTTTTAAACATTATAATTACCCAAACTATGTGTCAGCAAATGTCATAGCTAAGATAGTTCTGACCAAGACTAGCTCAAGATCTAGAGATGGGCCCCCACTGCTCCTGACAGGTTGACATTGAAGGATAGGTCAAATGCACAGGACAAATTCCCCTGTGGGGTCCTTTACTTTATATACATTGGTGGTGGTGAAACTGTATACTTCACATTGCGCATTCCAGTATTTTCTGAAGCATTCATACATTGACGTAAACGCACACAGACATAACTCTTGCATGCGGAGGTGAAAAGCTCTTAGTTGAATTGATTGGCACTAAATGGCTTGTACTTGAAATCAGCCCAAATTACTGGCTGACTAATGTGCTTCAAACAACTTACTTACCTCATCCTCTCATGTAATGCTCAGGAACACTCCAGAGCACAGTAGAAACCCTCTTGTACCCGTTTACCGCCAATCTCACACCTGCATGCCTCCACTAGCAGCTCCTCTTCCTGCCTCTTCAACTTACAAGAGCGTACAATTCTGTATACAGCTAACTCCAAAATGTCTATGCTGGCTCTCATCCCTCTGGCCCCCCTCCAGTTACAAGTCATCTCGCCTGATGACAAGATTGAGGCAGACACTGTTCTCCTTCAAAGCTCAATGAATCTAAAGGAAATGGTCCAAGTTCCTAAATCTTG
>KN471839.1:21047-44207 GCA_000787095.1 Periophthalmodon schlosseri
TGCCATTTACTGCGGGCATTGTTGTATTGCTTTGATATAGCTGGTGTTCTAAATTCTGTCAGTGAGTTTGGTTTTAATCACAGACATACTTCTTCCACGCAACTGTAATTATTGAATAAGTCATGGATGTCCTATTGCAGTGGATCCCCAACTTTTTTTACTTGTGTGCCCCGTAAGACCTTTGATGACTAGTCGCGTACCCCCTACTGTGGCATTCTTGAAGATACTGTATTAGATATAGTATTAGATATATTATAACTAATAGTCAGAATATGTGTAATTATATCAAAGGACATGTAGCTCCTCTAAAGCTTTTGGGAATCCAGCCTTGGAGATCCAAATTATCCATGACCTTATCAAATTAAGAAATTAATTAAAAAGTAAGGGGCCCAACCTTGCCCCTCCTAACACGCAAAACAAACGTAGTAGACATAGACTTGACACATTAGTGGAGTGCAGGTCATTAGATGGTCTTTTCATATATGGATGTCGTGAAGACTTTTTCTACTCCCGGTGCTCAGCCAGTCAGAGCTCTCTCCTTTCTCCCATTGCACCATGAAGTTACTGCAGTAAAAGATCATAATAATTTCTTAACGGGATTAAATATTAAAATATTTTTTTATCTGAAAACAGAAAACAGTTCAAACATGGTCTATATTCGTTGCACCTTATACCCCACCAGAGTGCATTTAATAACAAAACTTTGTCCCACAATGTTGTGCGTACTAGCAATGTGCCCTTAAACACAAGAGCAAAGGCAGTGACGTTTGTGTTAAATGTAAACATACACATCTAATGAAATGGGAAATGAAACGCCAGAGCCCATACACCTCTTTGTTAAGAATGCAGCGTCCCACTGGACATAAGTAGTCTATACAAACAATGTATATAAAAAAAGCCGACATAAGCTTGGACATATTGCAACATGGCCACTACCTGCTGTATATTGCGCGGAAGATCAGGCCCTACATGTCAACTGTATATTTTTTTTTTTTCAAAACTCCCCTCACATACGCCCTAGGTCCGCATACCCCTGGGGTCCTATTGTATCAAGTGCCCTTAATGGAAATATATTGAACTGCTAGCATCACAAAACCACAACAATGGTAAGAGAAAACAAGTCAAATCGAATCCAATTAAAGAAGTTTCACACACAGATTCATATAGCACATTACACTTTCTATCAGTGTCTTGTGCTCAGCCAGTCTGCATGTAGCTTTGAAGTTTCTAAACACATTAAAACAATGAGAACACTGGTGTAATTGAATTTATTTGATTTATTTGGTTTATATCAGACACAACTGTTCAACTACTTGTCACCCATTTACAACTCCATTCTCAGACCCAAACAAAGAAAACAGGAGAGCTAATTGGGTATTCAAATTGGAATTTTGTGACTCATTATGGTCATGTATTGTGCTAAATGTGATTCAGATGACAGTTCAAAACTCAGGGTAGTTCAGTGGACTTAACTGATAAGATACTCCTTACGGTAAACAACTAGGATGTGTTAGTTTCAGTTTAATTAACTCCTCCCAGACAAACACAAGGGAGTGACTTACCAGAACCCTGTCAGAAATGAAGAAGCTACTTATATGAGTGGCAAATTGTTTTCACTCTAAAAAAAACCGTTTTGTCCAGTTGACAGAATTCAACCGTCTTTTGTTATTCTATTAAAATGTAAATAAATGAAGAAGCCTGTGTGTTTTCTCTTCAAATGTCCAATAAGTGTGTTCAAATTATGTCATTAACCAATATATCCATGTAGTTCAGGCTATAGAAAAAACGTTTTTTAAAAGATCCTTTTGCCTAGACACTGATACAGTTTGATTAGGGAACTTCTGCTTCTGCCTGTTGTGAATACTACGCTGTTTTGGTACCCAGCTTTTTATACCTTTATTGAAATGGTGATAATATTCTGATATCTTGTTGATATTGTTGATATAGATTTTGCCGCTTCAGTTGCACTAACTATATCTGACAAAACTGTAAGCTGTCAGTGACACCTGACTAGCTCAGTGGCACTTTCTCTTTGAAACTCGGTGCTAGTCCATGGCTAGCACCAAGTCCAGGTCTTAAGTTCTTAAGCACTTTGCACTTTATTTCTGTACCGTGGCTGTTTATACGGATTGCAGTCAAGCATACATCACAGTTGGAGAACAAAGTCATCTGACTGAAGCAGGAGCTTACCATGGTCACTTCTTTGGTTAATGAGCGCCCTGATGTGGAAACTCAGGGGATGCCACACTTCCCTGGAATGGCACATGGAGATGAGTCCTTACATCTGAGCAACCCACCTGTTGGATAACAATATCTGGCCCAGACTTGGAGCTATAACCAAAACACCCGTTACATGCTCCACTCCACTGAATACTGAGGCATGGATCCATGTCAAGGAATCCACTAATCATCGTTGCGGTCAAAACTGCTGTCCTCGCCCATCTGACCCTGTCCAACTCGTCAACAGGTTCCAGGCACTGGACGATGTAAATGAGGATCCTCCCCCGCTTTTGCTGGCACTGACACTGCTTCAGACACGCAGCCTGACCCGTCTGTCCAGCTGGCCAACAGACGACTCTCCTCGTTGCTACAGGCACCGAAACACCTGGACATACAACCCGCCAGCACATATGGAGGGGGCAAAGCAAAAGCTGAGCACAGTTATCCCACCTCAACGCAACGTGGGGACAGGGACACGCGGAGAAACAATACTATAAAAAAACGCCTTCCTCCTCTACAGCAGCACATTACAGAAGATAATGGAACTGGTGGTCCGCCTCAATCCATGTGGTGATCTCCAAAACTCCTCACTGTGGGAACCTCCATGATACGACGATGTATCGCTGTATAACTGCTGCTCTTTCTATTTCCCTGGAGCCCACGTAAATTACATTAATGACAAGGCAGTAGAACTTTTCAAATAGCTCTGTGTCCACAGTTGTCATTTTTGCGAGTATTAATGACTTTGCCCAACAACAGTCTGAAATTCTTGAACAAGACTTTGTGAGACTAATAGACAACATATCAAACAGTGAAAAGAAGTGTGTAATTTCTGGCCCTTTGCCCACACCGTGTTTTGGTGACATGAAGTTTAGCCGACTTTGGCAACCGCACACCTGGCTAAAGGGTGTATACCTTTTGTGAACAATTTCACAACATTTCTACACTGTCCAGAATTACATAGACCTGACCATCTACACCTAAATATCCACAAACATTGACTTACCTCTACAGTTAATCCATAGTAATGCTGTATGACGTCACAAACACCTGAAAAGGCTCAGGGTTCATAGTTCTGTAAATGATTTCAATGCAGCCCATTTTTGTAAACAGCTCAATGAACATATCTGTCCTCCAAAACCACAACCATGGAGAAGAGTTCTTTCAAATGAGCCCTAATAAAACAAAGTGCGTAATCTTTTTTCAAACTGTAAATCATGCAAGTGTTATTTGGAACCCTGCTACCAAGGCCTAAGGGATAATGGGTGGTCATATTATTATCAGAAGTTTAATCCCAAAAATGTATCAGATTAGGTCCCTTCTCATTTACTCTAATTTAAATTACCTCTGCATCTCTGAATGCTGGTTAAACGAAAACATGCCGACCAACCTAATTGTCATACCAGGATTTGCATTCTATAGGAAGGACTGAACTAAAGCCCGAGGGGGTGGTGTACTACTTTACACACGAGAGCACTACACATGTTCTAAACTTGAATTGTGGACCTGGAATGTCGTGGACTCACTGTTACAGTGGATGATCACACTATATTCTATGCAAGTGACATATTCAGAATTCACTAAGTATCTTAACACAAAGTAAGTGAAATACTCACCAATATGAAAAGTACCTCTTCCAAAGGCATTTACAATTTAAATACTAAGTTTCGAAAAAAAAAAAAAAAAATCAAACTTATTTATTGGAACTCATAACACACATTGTAAACCTTTCCATCTGCACAAACACCTTTCCAGCGTGATGGAAAACTGCAGTTATTGTCCCCGTTTTTAAAAGCGGTGACAAGCATGGTGCCTGTAACTATAGGTCAATAACTATCCTCCTCGTGCTTTCCAAAATTAAAGAAAAAATTATTGCTGATCAACTAATTGTGCATCTCGAAAGCAATTTGCTTCTATACTCACAGCAATTTGGTTTTAGATCCAAATATTTTACTTGAACTTGCTAAATGTTATGTAATAGAAAATGTTAAAAAGTCTCTGGACAGAGGTAATGTTGTTGGGGCAGTCTTTCTTGACCTAAAAAAGGCCTTTGAGATGGTCAGTCACAGTATTCTACTGACACAGTTATGACTTCCCTCAATGCTGTCCTAATGTTAACATCCAGATGTATGCTGAGGATACTGTATTGTATGTATCTGCAAAAACACCTGCTCAAGCCGGTGAACATCTGAGTCATGCCTAACAGGAGGTCTCAAAATGGCTTAGAGTGTCACACTTGAGTTTGAATGTTAAAAAAAAACAATTTCTCTTTGTTTTTGTATGCATACCCAAACAAAAACTGTAATTTTGAGGTGACCATACAAAATGAGAAAATTCAAACAGTCAATAAAGTTAAATGCCTTGGTCTTATTCTGGATGAAAATGTCAAATTTATCAGTCACACAAAATACTGCGAAGAAGATTCAAACTAGTCTCAATTGCTTTTTCAAATGTGGAGATATAACACTCCATACTTCGAAGCTACTCATGAACGCAATGATCTTCTCACACCTATCTTATTATACCACCTCATGGTCCCAGGCCTCCTCAGCCACATCGAAACCTCTCTGCTCATTAAACAAATTGACAAAAAGCCCAGACACTGGCATCACTGTGGAATTTTAAAGAAACAGCCTATTTAACTTTGAAAATGTTACCAATTTTAAGAATCTTACTTATTTTTTAAGGGTCTTAACTCTGATATACCACTGAATTCAGAATTTGCAAGGACCATAAATTGTACACAGAGAGTACTCCAAGAGATGCTACTAGTGGTAACTGTGTGCTCTCAGTGTGCAGGACAACTCTTGGTCAGTCCAAATTGGAAACAAATAGCAACAATTTAAAAGTAAATTAAAATGATTGTATGTTTCCTGCCAAAAATGCTTTTACTGATAATTATCTGTATGTTACTAATGCGTTTTGTCTGTTTTTATGTGTGCATACTTTCTACATACAGGTGTTGATACCTAGCACTTTTGCTAAAACACTCAAAACAGTGCATCTGGCTTGATTATGATGTCCTTAATAAACAGACACACAAAAACAACCTATATAATTTCCATATGTTTTCAATGCATTGCGATTAGCTTCTTTGGATTTAATTTTGTTCCTAAATGTTCAAACACTCAGAATATTTCATTTAGATCATTTGGGCCGTTTCGGAGGAATTAGCGTCGTGCTTTGATGTAAATAACTGAAAGAGCTGGTAGATTTTCCTTCCAAACACTGGTCCAATTAATGGCAGGACTGTAATAATAGATGTTGTGAAGGCGCAGGGGATTGTGGGCCCGTGGACTTTGCTGACCAGCGATGTGTGCCATGTTTACTGCAGCAACCTGGCTCCAGAGATTTGTGATCCAGGTGGGAGAGAAAGAGAGAAATGGAGGCGAAGAGGGAGTGAAAAAGGGGGAAGATGGAAGTAGAGAGAGACAAACAGAGGGGGAGGGAGAGCAATGAAGGCGGGAGGACAAAGAGGAATGGGGAGAGAGAGTCTGAGAGGGAGAGAAAAGAAGTGAGAGTGTGAGGGAGAGAGAGACAGAGATGGGGTGGGAGGGAGACAGGACGATCAAAGAGAGGGGGCGGCGAGGATTGAAGGAGAGAGAGAGCGGGGTGCAAAGAGAGACTGAGGGAGAGAGGGGATGGAGGAAGAACGATGAGAATGGAAGGAGAGAGGGAGACAGAGAGAGAAAGACAGATTGAAAGAAGAAAAGATGCACAAATAAAGGGTGGAGGGGGGCAGGCGATGAAGACAGAAGGAGGCAGGGAGAGAGAGAAAGATGGGGGAAGGAGAGGGGGGAGAGCAACAGAGACAAAGAGAGCAAGAGGAAGACAGAGAAAGGGAGAGGAGAGAAGGGGAAACAAAACGGAGAGATGGGGAGGGGAGAAAGGAAGAGAAGGTGACAGAAGGTAGACAGAAAGAGAGGGGGTAAAGACAGAGATAAAGTCAGATAGGAAAGATAGAGACTAGGGAAGACAGAGGAGGGAGACTGAGAGTGAGACAGAGATGGAGAGGGAGGGAGATGGACAGAGAGAAAGGAAGGTGGGGGGTGAGAAACAGGGACGGAAAATGAGGGAGAGCAAATGCGTGAGGGAAAGTGTGACGGGACAGGCAGACTGAAGCAAAGAGTGAAGAGGAGGAACACAGAAGGTGAGAGAAAGAGATGGAAAGGTAAACAGTGTGAGCGAGGGAGACAAAGAGCGGGGTGGAGACAGAGATAAAGACGGATAGGAACACAGAGAGCGACAGAGACAGAGGAGGGAGACGCAGAGAGAGAGAGGGTTGGAGACGGAGAGAAAGGGAGATGGGGTAGACAGAGGAAGTGAGTGAGAGGGGAGGAAGAGGGCGAGTGAAGAACCTGAGAGACGGAGACAGATTGTGAGGGAGCCAGGGGGCTGGAGGGCGATGTGCCTCGGGTATAGAGAGACCATGCTGACTGGTGTGTAACTGGCTCTGAACATGCTCTTTGTAGTGTGCCTTTGAGGCTGCAGCCTAAAGTGCAGTAGCCCACGGTGTGCACACTCCCAACAATACTCTCAGGCAAATTAAGCAGCTCTCCATTGATTCCAGTCTGCTGGACAGTTCAAAAGGATCAAAGCCCTGCGCCTCTACAACCTCCTATTGCTGCGTAACAAGAAAAGTGAATTTTAAAATATAGTGGAAAACAGTAGCTTGTTTGGAACTAATACAATTTACTTTGAAGAGTTTGATGTTTCACAGGGGACTCATTTGTTTAGAACAACTTTTAGCTTTATCAAGAATGTTTGGCTTTATGCTAAAGAATAAAGATTGGAATAAAATAACTAAAGGGCCCTATGTCACTTCTCAGTTAGGAATTTTTGAGATGCTCTTGCTTTGCGTAGAAAGTTTCAAAGTATGGAGTTGAATTTCCCCCCTTGAGGCACGTAGTTGATGCTACCAGGCCAATTTAGGTCGGATCTGTGGAGAGGCAACTCAGTAAGAATGCATGTTTTTCAAGGTTTCTAACAAAAAACACCTGCAAGAAAGATAAGTTTAATGCCATATAGTGTGACATTTCAGGCAAAGCAGCTCCATGGGAACAAACCAGAAAAAGTCCCATAGTCCACCTTTTATTGTTCCTGTTGGGAGCTTAGTCCATTGCTCTGAGGTGCAGTACTTTTGGCCAATGGGGAGAAAGCAAATAGAATAGTTGAACAGTTCTCATCCTGTTTTGATTAATGTTTTGTAAACATAGATTTTATTTAAATTACTGACCTTTTAACATTTTTCAATAAACAATATTCACTTGACTTATCTGCGCAGAAGGACCACGCTCAGATTAAACTCTTCCACATATCACTACCGCTGTTTGTTTTCTATAAAGGTCACAGATGTTTGGATGCCTGCTCCGGAGCCCACTGCTCAGAATGGAACCTTTGCAGTTTTTGCCCCCACAGAGGTAGCACCATTTCTGGAGGCGGTAATAAGCCCTGCCAGTGTCAGGGAGCCTCAAAAACCCAGATACTCGTAGCATGGGGTGCGCACACAACTTCATACAACTACTCACACACAAATATGGACACACAAATCCTCTATCAAACCTCACACCTCCTTTCTGCCGATTGGCCTCCTGCTGAGACGCCTTCTGTTCGCCAGACTCTTTTTACATGTTTACACCTAATGGATCTCAACTGCCATATATTCCTGTTCCTGGAAGAATGGGGTCCTGCGGCAGTGTGTGTGGGCCAGTGTACGTCTTTTCATTTACCCTGATGAGAGATATCGAGTTCGTGTGCCTGTCGCATACAGACATTCAGAGCAACTGATACAGAGCAGTGATGGCCTCCCACAGAGTGAAGCTATTAGCTGAATGCTAAATGGTCCCGGAGACAATGCTAACATTAGCCTGATCTCTCACTACAGTCATCACAATGAGCGCAAGCGTTATTTACACACCCCATAATAGAGCGCAATGCTGGAAGATGTTCTAATTGTTTGGAAAGGGCTTGCAGAGGTGCACTGTCTTGTTTAAAGGTGCACTATGTAACTTTCTTGGTGGTGGGTACGATGCCTGCTTGTCTCCATGAAGACTGCTTTGATTGGAATGTTTCAGAATATGGCATTAACATATCTGTTTTCCATTTATTCAATTGTTTTTATTGCTTAAAAATACATAAAACACACTCTTATTTTATTTATTTGTAAAGAGACAGTACATATTAATGAACATTAAAAAAAATGTAAATATGTAAAGATTAGATTTAAAAGTTTACTGTTTGTATTGTCACAGTTTTTGTCTGTTTTCAAAATGGACCATGAGTCCGGAATAAAGATGAATTGAATTGATTAGAGCCAACGTGGCTAATTTCCATCTTCAGTCCCTCGGCAGGTTGATGTAAAACAGTCTACAGGACAGGGAAAAGAACAACAATCACACAAAAGCAAATGTAACACACCAGCACACTCACTATACACACAACACACTCCAACACACTCCTATATATACTACACACTCACTATACACACAACACACTCACTATACACACAACACACCCACTACACACAGTTAGAAGTTAAAAGTTAAACCAACAACCCTTCTACAAATGTAATTTAGTTCTACATGGTGACATATTTGACCCTCGAACAGCCACTGTTTTAAAGCTTTTGAAAATGCTGCCAGTGTTGAGAGCTCTCGTATATGAGCAGCAGTGTGTTCCACGTCTGACCTGCTCCATAAGCAAAAGAGAGATGTCCAAAAGCACTTTCCCTGAACTGCACAGAGCAGTCACCTCGCCTGCCCAGTTTGAGTTTCTTTTCCTTCCTCCTTTAGACGAGGTGGAGCGAGATAAGAGATGTTAAAAACTTACATCTGCATATTTGAATGTGTTGTTCCAGTTAAGAAGTTTGTATTTGTCAAGTATTCTGCAGTAATGATAATTAGTGGGCTTTTTATAAACAGCTTCAGCTAATTTAAAAGTAGTTTTGCTTGTCAGACTCCAACTGGTAATGCAATAATTTAGATGCAGTAAAATGACATGACAAATGAGATGGCGTTAAACTGATCTATTTTTTTTTCTTTTTTTTCAATTACATGTGTTATTTATTGCTTAAAAATACAGTAAAAAAAAACATACATTGATTCTGTAAGAATGACTTGTAACTAGGCCTGTCACAATAACAAATTTTGAAGTTTGATATATCGCTTAAGTAAATCTAGACGTTAAACGGTAATATTGAAACTAATTTATGCCACTGACACAATAACCCAAGAGTAGATGTAAACCACAGAGTGTTAAAAACCTTGAGCTGCAATGAATAAACAGCAGAATGAAACACTTTAGTTCTTAGTTTGCATCTGTAATGAGTCTTACAAGTTATTAATTCAACCTTTTACGGCTTAAATATTATTATATAGCCAAAAAATAACCAGAAATTCCACAGTAGTGCAAAGAAAAAGTACACACCATAAATATTTACCCCAAAAAAATATCGTTCCAACTTTCATATATTGAACGGTAAGCCGATATAGTGATTATCGTGACAGACCTACTTGTAACTTGACCTGGTGGTGTCACATGCTTGTCTCCATGGATATAGATATGTTTAATGCCATACTGGGAAACATGGGCAAAGCAATAACAGCTCCAAGAATGGCTCCAAAAACAGCTTCTAGAACACAGGCCTTTCCTTCCACCTCGGCTCGCTCTCGTCTCTGTGTGCTCCCAATCTAAGGCAGGTCAGCTATTGTTTATCTCCTCTGTTAAGTTCCCACCGGACGCCGATGCCCACAGACTCTGAGAAAAGCTGCTCGGTCAGCACTCAACTCTGTCTGCGGAAGTCAGTCTGTCTGAACACACAGAGGGATGGAGAATCTAAGACGCCCATGCACAGGGATAAAGACAAACAGTTGAACAACGCAGGGAAATCGTGCATTAGATGGAGGAAATAATAGTGTTGCAGACGTTAACACAATGGCAAGTGACATTCCATTTACAGAACAGCTCCCATTGCTTTAGGCTCTAGCTCTTTAAAATGGGTAAAGGAATCAGACCTGTCGTTATGACCATCTCTTCAAATGTGGTAGCCTGCAGCCTCTGTATTTCCCAGTGCAGGAGATGTTAGATGGTTGGTTAATGTTAGTGGTGCAGAACAAAATCTAACATCTCACCCCATTAACAACTTAACTCATTGACTTGGCAGAAGTCTGTGATGTTCCTTAGTTCTGTGTGTGTGTGTGTGTGTGTGTCTTTTCCCTTGTACGCCCCCATGTTAGTTTTGATACTAACTGACCATTAATTTCTCTGACTAATCAATTTCGATCACATTCATCTGATCTTTGTAGTAGGAAGGCTTGTAGTCTTGGCTGGCCAGGCTATAAACACAGTTCCATAGACATCAAACTGTGATCACGCCTATTCTTACAATATAACATAACCACAACTGCATTATTTATGTATTTTTTTATGTTGATACAATTTGACCCACAGTACTTTGTTTGCTACTGTGGGCAGCTTTTAAAAATACTTTCTCAACTACTGACTTCAGTAGTACACCAGTGTACAATTAGCGCAGTTTAACTTTCTAACTTGGACTAAAAAGGCAAATGTACCAGTGTAGTGGAAAAAGACCAGAACGTTGGAAGAGATTTTAAGTAAAGTTGTAAAGTTAAATATTTCCGTTCTACATCCAAGTTTTGCAGCCACTAATAGTAAAACAGATGGTGCTTTTAGCTTGTGCTTTCATGAGGAGGACATAAGGGTCATCCTCCTTCCAAAACTGAGAAATGTCCTTTTTCTGCTTTTGAAGATTTTCCATCTGATAAATTAGCTGTGTTTTAATATGTATGAAGGTGCTTTTTGAGCGACTTATATCATCCACAATCATCTGACGCAATTGTCATTGTAAAAGAAAACCGAGTGTTTAATCCCAGGCTCAGCTGTTACTGTACTGTCTCATTTTATTTGTAGCAGTTTCTAGATATATGTCCTGGATAAGTTGTTGGCTTGAATATACTGATAGAAATTTGCCAGTAGCAGTTTGGTAAATAGTAAATGGTCACAATTTTATGTAGCGCTTTTCCACCTTCAAGGCACTCAAAGCGCTTTACATCGAGGAACCACTTACCCATTCACATACGCATTCACTAGGGGCGAGGAGGGTTAAGTGTCTTGCCCAAGGACACAATGACAGCATTCATCTGTGGGAGCTGGAATTGCACCGCTAACTTGCGGGTCAGTGGATCCGGCCACTCAACCAATGATGTTTATGTCGAGAGCGGGAGTCGCACCGCCAACCTTCAGATCAGTGGACAAACACTCCAACTGAGCTACTGTCGCCAAAACCTTCAAATAGACATAAAAACTATTCTATTCACAAAGACGGAGTATTCTATTGGGATTTATTTTGAAATGTTCCACCGAAAGCAAATTCCACCAAAAGCGTGTCCATTCTGATTCTGGATTTGTGTAACTTAAAGCTGAACAGAATTTTATTAGCAAAATCTCAAAGATGGTTGACATCTTCAGGGTTAAGGTATCGCTCCCGTAGGGAAATGTGCCGTATATATAGCCGCATAGGAGTGGGTCAACAAACAATTAACCACAGTTTGCCAGTAACTATATTATACGTAAAGAAGTAAACCTGAATATAATCAAAATGCTCAGATTGGCTGACATGAAATCCCTGTTTGTTTGTATGCATTGGTTTTCATTGTAAGCCTTTATGTTCTTACTGTTTCATAAACTTCAGTGACAGGCTCTTTCGTAGATTAATACTATGGCGACATATTGCCATTGTATTTTATTCATTTAAATTAGCCACTCACTTATAGACTGTCAGGCTGCTTAGAAATGCATGTGGTCATGAGTGATAGGGCCCAGTTGAATTGTGGGAGTAGGAGGACAAATGAAGAGAGGAAGGACAGAGAATAGTAGAGCCGTTTGATTGGGTTTAATTGTATAAGGTTGATTTACCTTGACATAAGAGTACATATAGCACATTAGCTAAATGCGTTTGCTTATGTGAGAATGGTCATAATGCAAGAGTGTGTCACACTTTATCCACCTGAGTTGGACGAGACATCTGTGTGCATGCTTGAGTAAAGTGTACTATTATTTCAACATTACTCAAAACATGAAAATATGAGGAGGCTGTGGAATATTTGTTACAGGTAGCTGAAATAACAAAACGGGAAAAAAGTTCTTTCTCTACAAATACATTCAAAAGACAAAACAAATATGACTGAGAGCAGTAAATTAAGACATGAAATATGTGGAGTAATGCAAGTCTCATAAATAACATTTATACAAGCTGGTGGTGAAATGGCTCCATCACTTATTTTAGCTCAAAGATGAATTAGGTTCAGGCGGGTTCAGTGGCATGTTACAAATGAGCTATCCAGCTAATTGTTGTAGAAAAAAACTAGTTAATGGTCGCATTGGCATGCTGCCCTTTTATGAGATGAATAAAATATCCATTCTCCCAATGAGAACAAGTATAGCTGAAGGCTCATGTAGCTTCATGAAGCTACCCACATTAAAGGCATCAGAGGTCAACGTTTTCATGTCAAATATGTAATTCCAACTTTTACTGTGCAGAGAACTACAGATTTATTTTGCAACTTTTGTCTCAGACTTGCCAAATCCAAATCTAGAATGATATCTCTGTATTATTTATACAGAGGGATCAAGCCAGAACCAAACATACTCCTGCAATCAGATTTGTTTTTTTGTTCAGTGACACACATAGACTGTATATATAAATGGACATAGCTAACGTGCTAGCCGCCGCGCTTCAAATAAGAAGTGAGCATGGGCGTGTTTCCGGCTCCATCAACTCCATTGCTATTGTGTCCGTAACTCAAGATGAACATTTATCAACATTAATAAGAGACAAATCAGGTGCCTTCTTTCTCCGAGGTCGCTCCCGTTAGCTTTAGCAACTGGTTTGATTGGCAGCATTGCTAAGCGCCTGCTAAACCAGTGGTGTGGGCGGGAAGGGGCGTTACCTTCAACAACCTTGCTCCGGATTGGCTCTTTGGTTGCTATGACACTCGCAGACGGAATTCCAAATATGGAACTCGGCTCCAAATTCGCCCCTATAACTTCTAGGCTCAATGAGCTTCATTTGACTGGAGCCGAACGGTATGGGTGACGTCACGCTCCTTTAGTCCACTTCTTTATACAGTCTATGGTGACACATGTGAATCGAAGGAGCTCATTGATCACCCATCATTTTCAACAAAATGATATTTCTCTCACCTCAGAATAAGAGTTTAGTGCTTTGCTCATTGATTTTGTAAAAATCTGCAAGGTTTTCCAATCCCCTTTGATATTTTCCTTTGGTTTTTCCTTGTAAGCAGCCATATTTGTGTTGATACAGACGGCCCATGCGTGTTTCTGATTGGCTTACCCACCTGTCAATCACGCCTATCTGAAGTCACATCTTTGTAAAGTATTGAAAAAGTGTTTTCTGGATCCCAGGCAAGTTTCAAACCGAAAAAGAACATCAACAACTATAAACAGACACAAATGTGTAAGATGTGTGAAACATGATAAGTAGTGAACAGAACACATTTTGGCACTTTGGTGCTGGAGTGTAGACCTCTCTTGGGAGTTAAGCTGAAAATACATTTGAGTATACTTGAAAATCAACAAATCTCTCCACTATTAGTTCAAGTACTATTTGTGTTATAAAGTGAGTGGAATAACGACTTTGAGATAACTATTTAATTACCATTCACATTTAGCATTAAACCCATGAATAACATAATAAAATCTTGATTGGGCTTGTGTTTTTCCTTTAGTGCCTCACCACAATTCCTCTCCTGTCACCTATGTTTGCTTTCTGTCTTCTCCCCCTAAGAAGGCGTCATATTTCCTCGGTCCATCTCGCACTATTGGGGAGGTATGAATAAATGATGAGTTAATACTAAGACGAATTATTGTGATGGTTTATTCAGTGAGGAGTGCCGCGTGGCTGTCTGCATGTGCAGGGCGGACTTGTCATCGAGGCCTAGTTAGTTCGACAGCGCTCGTCATAAATACATTATTACCAGTGGACTCGCTTTGAAAAGCGGGTCTGACGAAACTGCAGCCACAATCCCCCTGGTGACTTTTTTATTATTATTTTTGGCCATTAGCTTTGGCTTTTCTCATTACTTATCAAGGCATGCGTGAAGGGTGCTACTCGTGGGGCTAAACCGCTAAAGAACACGGCAAGACAAGGCCATAAGATGCTGCACACCACTGTTAACTATTCATTATTATGACTAATTAATCATTTAGTTGTGTTTCAGAGATTTGAAGATTTAAATCACAGGGGAGGTGTAAATGAGAATAGCAAAGGGATAATTAGACCAGAAAATGAGTCAAATGTCATAGTGGAATGTTGTTATTGACTTCGTTGCCAGTTTGGGTGCTTTATTCAAGTTGAGAAACCAGAACTAATAAGACACTCAAACAGAGATAACAGAGCGTGAATTGTCACTTTTTTGTTTTAATTTTGAGATTCCCATGTTTAGTGAGAGGGAACGGCAAAGACAGCTAATATCCATGTGATCGCATCGTTAATCTTGTGAAACTTCCATCATCAGGGCCCGGAAAATCTAATACAAATTAAAAGGGATTTGAGCTACTATATGAAAGTAATGCCAAATATACCCCGCTGATGGATGACATGCGTTGATGAGAGACAGGGCTATAATAATCGCTAAGAAAAGATATGCACACATCAGCTCAAAGACACTGGCAAGTTGCTGATTTGACAAACTGTGTCTTAATTTGGAAAATGCATAGTTTATATATTTTCCTAAAAGGCTGTACAGCTTTGTCAGTGTTTCAGACAGAATATAAATATATGATACAATGTGAAAAATACCCACAACTATGTGTTGTAAATTAGGCATTATGGATGAGATGGGACCAAACGAATGGACACCTCCTGCACTTTTCACTAGTGATGGAACATAATGAAGTAAAAGCAGTAAAGTGCTGTACTTAAGTAAAAAAAAAAAATAGGTATCTGTACTTTACTTAAGTAGATTTTACAGTAGATACTTTTTACTTTTACTTCACTACATTTGAGAGGAGGTATTTGTACTTTCTACTCCACTACATTTTTGAACTGGACTTAAAAGTAAAACAAATTTTTATTATTGTGTGAGACGTGCTGAAAAGGCTGAGGGTTTATTTTTAACATGTTCATAGTTTGAGGAAACAAAAGTATTCAAATGAAAAAAACAAAACAAAAAAACAACTATTAATTCAATTGTTTCTGTTGAACAAAATTCAGCACAAATCCGTATCAAAATCACTACACTGAAGCTTTATTTGATCTCAGAATCTGCGCAAAATGCTTTTACTTTTTACTCTTTAAGTACATTTTTACAAAAGGTACTTTAATACTTCTACTTAAGTAGATTTTTTCATGTGATACTTTTACTTGAGTATTATTTTGCTCCAGTATCTGTACTTTTACTTAAGTAGCAAAACTGAGTACTTCTTCCACCACTGCTTTTCACACAATTTACAACAATTCTTCTATATGTCATGGGCTACAGGAAGTTAGTCAAAGCCAATCACGCTGACTAACTTCATGTATGTAACTTTTCTGGTAGAAAGTCGTCTCAATGGAGATGCTTTGCCTGGAATGTTCCACAGTAGGGCAGTATCTGTCTACATGGAGACAAGCAAGTGATGCCACCACACCAAGTTACAGGTCTGATCTGTGGAGAGGCTAGCCTGCTCACAATATGAACGCATGTTTTCCCAGGTATTTTTGAGCCATAAAACATCTTCATGGAAAGAAATAGATGCAGAACTGTGTAACATTTCAGATGACAAGACAGGATTAAATCAATACTTTGAAACATTCTCTGTGGAGGTTTCATGCGACACTGTGGAATAATCCAGGCAAAGCAATAACATCTTTATGAAGAATGACATTCAAAACTATTGCATAAGTGCCTATTGGGGCAAAGACTAACTATAAAATCACCTAAATTCCTCTTCCTGTTCTATTACTCTAGCAACTAATAAAAAGACAGCTATGTTCCTCATACAGTATTTTTGACTTTTCTAAATGTCACACTATAGCAGGATCTTGTGCCCCCCGTGCTCTTGTGCTCTCCTTGCCGCAGTGGGAGCTGTCTGTCACTCATCACTGACATGAGTGAGTCACACCTTTGCTGTGTCCCATGGTGACAGCTCATGACTAACAGGTCTGCTGAGGGGACCGGACAGCTCCTATTGATGGGGCTGAATGAGGGACAAAAGATTTGCAAAGCTGCCAAGGGGACTGTTGCGGGGTAATGACTCAACACTTCTTTAGCGCATCAGAACTCTATGCAGACATTTTGAGGCCACAGTTACTCACATAAAGTGCATGTGCATGTATTAGCACTTTGTGACGGACTACGGTGCAATGCCAGTGTGCAATATCGCCGGCCTCAAATCCAAACTGACCCTGCTTCATCTGTAGGTGATCTCGGCCAATCAGTACGATTAACAATCTTTTATTACCTTGAAAAATGACCCATTCTCTTTGTTGTGACTATTTGTCATCGAAAACTAACAAACAAAAGGGTTGAGCAAACTTAGAACTAAACGTAACTCAAATAATCACTTTGGGCACCGTGGGTATGTGGTTTATGCAAAAAAACAGAACAAAATCAATGTCCAGGTCCACAGATGCATTTTCCGTAGGTTTATTTCCATGTACGCAGGCAAACAAACAAGTTGACATGTTTAAGGCCTACTTGCTGCCTCGCCTGCCGACCGGTAAAAACTATAGGCCCACCCAGGTGCACTCTGGTCTACGTGAACCACCCACCTATATCCCCTAGGTGCCCCACAGACTGAACCAGAACAGAAAAGGTGCTAAGGTAAACAATAGCAAATTAGACTAAACTAATTAGCAAAACATAAGAAATATGAACACAGCAAAAATAAATATATGGGATATGCAAATTAAACCACACAATAAACTAGCAAACTAATTTCCCATAAGCAAAAAATATAAACTAATCTTAGAACAAACAAAAATAGGCAAATAGCTCCTACACTCTTGTTATATATGAATGTACTTCGGTGGGTATATGAAACTGTGTATCTGCTTTTATCTTTAATATAATTTTGTTTTGTGAGTGAGTGGACGGGTTCCTGTCATCCAAACACATTTCATTGCATTGTTGACTTTGTGTTTACTTGTATATGACAAATAAATCCATCTAATCTGCATCTGAAATGTGCATACAAGAGTGAAATATCCTAAGCCCATTTTACAATGATATAAAGACATGAGTATATTGATGTATAACACACAGTAAATGTAATGTGAAAAAGAAGTTATCATAAAGTTTAATGCAGCAAAGCATTCAAACTTTTTAGGTGGTGTCAAGGATACATTGATAAACTTCATTAGGAAAACCAAATCAAAACGCCAATATGCCAAATGAATCAGCCAATGTGTCTAAGCAAGGACTTGTTGTAAAGGTATAATATATTGGCTTTGTAATTGTTTTTTTGTGGGGTCAGATGTTCAAAAGTGGTTCATGAAGAAGTTAACTGGTTGGACTACTACTAAAAAAGAGCCCACATCACCCCAGTTTTAGCTCAACTCCACTGGCTGCCAGTGAAGTTTAGAATAGTTTTTAAATGTTACTATTTATTTTTAAAGCTCTTAATGATGCTGTCCCAGGTCACCGGTCTGATCTCCTGGTTGCTTACTCAGTGTCTCGGGCTCTCAGATCAACCTCCGAGAACTTGCTGAGAGTTCCTCCATCCCGTCTCAAAACCAAAGGCGAAAGGGTCTTCTCCGTCATAGCCTCGAAACTTTGGAATGAGCTTCCGATCCATGTAACCAAGAATGCGACATCTACTGGTCATTTAAAAAACTCTATTAAAGACTCACCTCTATGATCTGGCTACTAGTGCTACTGTTTTACTTGTATCTTGTTGTTGCAAATGTGTGGTTGTTCTTTTTATATCTTTGTATTGTATTGTGTTTTGTTTTTCTGTTTGTGAAGCACTTTGGTACAACTCTGTTTGGGTGCAGCGAAACAGTCCAAAATCTTGACTATCATGGCCTTCCTTTACTGAAGACATGGGCCAATCCACCCACTTTGCAGGGACTCAGATTTTATGAACAAGGTTTGGAAACAAGGGTTGGAAACTTAATTTTGAAACTGCTTCATTTAAGTACAAGTTAAAGGCCTTGTACCATTTCCCCCCATGCATTTGAGCAAAATGTGTCTTGCAAAGTACAGACATATTGTGTAAGCAGCTTTTGAGGTCTTTTTAAAATGAACTAATTGTGTTTTTTTTCACATCTTAAGACGGTAAAGATCAGGTGCAGCGCTTTTAAATTGCATCATATTATAAGAGTTTGTAGTTTTAATTGTTGGTTGTTGTTAATTTGTTGGTTAATTTCTATGGAACTCGATGTATCTGAAAATCCTCTTAGATTGCAGAGATGTGATGGGCAGGCACTTATCACTTTGTCAGTTTGTAACCGTAGGCCACATGAGCTACTATAGACATTATGAGGGCATCGCTAAACGAATCGGCGCCCCCAGACACAGTTAACATCTATGTAGTCAAGGTTAACACCATAATTGGACTTCAGATATATCTTTTATAGAGAAAAAAAAGTTATGTCAAATGCCCCTATGATGAAAGAGGAATATACTAATATACAAATCAATTAAAGTACTTTGTAAACCTGTACTGTGAATATGCTGTAGCTTTTGAATTTTTAATCGTCTCCATTGAAGCCATTGAGCTGTAGAAGTGTCTTGCTTTACAACACGCTGGCACATATCAGTAGCAGTTCATGCTTTAGAGATGGTGCATCATAATTAATGTATGAGTGTGAATAAAAAGTCTTCATTATAGAGCAATATGTAGCAGGAAGCGTCATCTCACACTTAGTACCATTTAAAATGCAGGTAATGTGCGGGCTTTTAACCCATTTTTCAAGTATAAATCATATATCATTAACCGTAGACTTCATATTTAATTACTCTGGCTTTCATTCAGTCCAGTGTTATGGTTGAAGTAGCCATTCATTCGGTTTATTCTAATGCAAATTTGTTGGACCAAGTATACAAATTAGAAAAATATTCTTGACTTACTCTTTACTTTAGCTATTACTTCTACGTGCTTTTTACAGTGATTGTAACTTATGTGTGACTACTATAACTGCTGTCACGGTCATGGTCACATTTTTATATAGCACTTTTCCACCTTCTAAGCACTCAAAGCGCTTTACACACACACACACACACACACACACTCACACACACACACACACACACACTCACAACTCATACACTCATACACTCATACACTCATACACCAGTATATTCAGAGACTGGGGGTGAGGTGGGTTAAGTGTCTTGCCCAAAGATACAAAGACAGCATTCATCTGTGGGAGCTGGAATTGCACTGTCAAACTGTGGGTCAGTGGAAATGATTGCTCAACCAATGATGTTTATGTCGATAGTAGGATTTGAACCACCAGCCTTCAGATCAGTGGACAAACACCAACTGAGCTACTGTCACCCCAGTAACTTGCTACTACTGGTGCTACTCACTACTTCTAATAAAAAAAAATTAAAAAAAACATGTTTAAAAGGTGCACTATGTAACTTTCTGGTGGGAATGTTCATTGCCTGCTTGTCTCCACAGAGATATTACTACTTTATCTGGAATGGAATTACTAAATGTGCATTTTAATCCCATTAGAGGGGGACTAAGTGTCTTGCCCTAGGACACAACAACAGCATTCATCTGTGGGAGCTGAAATCACACTTCCAACCTGTGGGTCAGTGGATCTGACCACTCAGTGAATGATGTTTATGTTGAGAGCAGGTCAGATCAGTGGACAAACACTAGTGAGCTACTGTCAACCTGCTACTACTGGTGCTACTTACTACTTCTAATAATACTACAGTTATAGGTTCATTCAAAAAAAAAAAAAAAAAATGTTTAACAGGTCGTCGCCAGCTTGTTACTATTTTATCTACTTTAATTACTAAATGTGCATATTTTTTCTATTACAGGTGTTTTTAAAAAGCTAAAGACATAGATTGTACTATGAGCGGGTTCACCTCTGATAAGATCTGACATGTAACTTGACCTGGTGGTGTCAACTGCTTGTCTCCATGGAGATAGATATGTTTTAATGCCATAACATTGTAGGAAAGGCAATAACATCTCCATGGAAACAAGACAGTGGTGAATCCTCTACCAGAAAAAAAAAAAAAATTACACAGTGCACCTTTAAGAATGTTACATAATGTTTAAAAGTAGTCCATAGAATTTAGTCTTTTCACTTTGTAAACAATAGTTATAGACGCCAGATTTTCTTTACTATTCCCATTAAATGTACATCGCTCTCACAGTTCTGCTTGTATCTGGTTGGACAGATGCAACTCCAGTCCCGACAGCTGTCCCTCCATCTCCATAACGCTAACAATAAACCAGCCACTGCCAAACAGAGTGGGAGGAGGAGAGCTGAGCTTCGTTCACTGTCAGCTGGCATCTTTTCAGCAGCTTTTTCATTATTATGGTTACCGAAAACTGCCTTCCTAAAGTTGATTGAGATTGTGTGAGAAGGAACTTTTGTAGCCAGGACCGCACTAATCAAGATGAAGCCTAAAAACGAACACTACGAGAGGACAGACTTAGAGCGATAACGCCAAGACCAAAACGAATGCAAGATTAATGGGAAGAGATAGCAGGAAGCCTCTCAAAAATGTAACATCGGAAAGTTGAAATATGATAAAAATGTGGACTAGTTTACTATATTTTGAAGAACCTGCAAAACCTCAAGTGTCATGATTTAATTGCATGTTTAGATGACCTTTCTAATGCTCCAAAATCTTGTCGTGCAAGCATGGGTTGGTTTCAGCTGTGAGATGAGCTACTAAATAAAACAGTTGCCATCTTGACTTAGTGCTTGTTAAAATAAAACTCTTACCAATGCTAACACACACCAACAACAACTTTTAGAGATTTAGAGCAAGTAGACAAATTGGCTTATTCAAAATACCGCTGATATGAATCTGAAATTGTATAATTACACAAGGGGCACAAGGGTTTCAGACCTTAAACTTATTCTCCATGGAGGTGTCCTTGTTTTGCAGAGAATGTTCTACAAAATGGCATAAAACTTAGCAATCGCCATGGAGACAAGCAGTTGACTTTTGGAAATGAAATCCGTGTACTTGAATACAGATAGATATGTATTCCTGGTAAAGCAATGTTATTTTCACTGTTATGGGCAGTCCACCTGAGCGATTATATAGTGCGCCTTTAAATATATTACAGTTCTTTTTGTCAAATATACAGTTGCATCCAATTTTGTGCTGAATCTGTGGAGATGAGCTTTTGCTTCCACCTACATATCTGGCAAATTCAGATGTATTTTTCGTGATATTAACTACACAAGTTTAGTTTAGGCTATAATGAGTTTGTGTTGACTTGTACAGCATAGAAATAAACAAAGGGAAACAAAGGGAATCTTTAGCATGCTGTTTTTTATGTATATTGTGTTCTAATTTTTGTGCCGATACTTGATACTAATCCTAAAACTAGTATCAAAACTAGATATTTATTTGAGCAAGTATCGATACTAAAAAAGCCACATTCACAGGACAGAAATGAACCTTTCCTGAATAGTTTTAAGAATAAGACTACATAGACTAGTATATCCCTATAGACCACTATGGAACCTACCTGTTTTTATGTATATTATGTTCTAATTTTTGTGCCGATACATAAAAAAAAAAAAAAAAAAAAAAGAACCAACTGTTATTTGACAATTTTATGCTAGGTACCCATCCTCAGAAGCGCAACAATAGTAAAATACTCGCAGAAAAGAACCAGATACCTTCCAGTTAATACGCACATACTAAACCAACTAAATCGCTGCTACCTCACACCTCCTCTCAAACAAGAACACCTACGCTACCTGCAAAACTTTTCTTTTTTTCATCCAAACCCCTGCCCATCAACTTCCCTCAATCTGGACACAATAGTAACGATTCCAGCCAATTTGCTTCCAACTCCGATTAGAATTGTCTCCATTTGCCAGTGGGAACGTAGCCTACATTCTCAGGTACTTATCTTCACGGCACTTTTAAGTTGAAAAAGCCTTGCCTGTGCTTTGTGAGAGATGTGCTGTTGGCGGGTGGAGGGGGTTGGTGTATCATTGGGATGTCACTCCTTTAGCTCATACTTTGCCTCACACTCTGCCGCGATGTAATAGACACAAACTGACACATTCGCTCTCACCGGTACACTTCAAAAACACGTCGCTCTCGGTGTGAAATAACTTCTGTCTTGCCCGTCGTCAAATTTCGTAGTAATTGCACACCTTTATCTCCTTTCTGCCTATTACGACTTGCCATTCTGAGTCAGCCTGCTCTTATGTCTTCCTTAAAAAGGCTAATCAGATCCGAATGTGCCCAAACTGCTGCGGATCTGCTCTGTAAAACGCTCCATTTAGCCGCAGTCCTTAAATGTGCACTGTCATTTGTTTTAGTTAACTATCAACCTGCGCACACAGCTGTCAGCGCGTTCAGAGGCGGAGCGCACGCTGGTGTTGTTTTACTACGGCGACCACGAGAATGCTTTCACAGTTTCACAGTTAAAGGAGACTGGCCATGCATGTGACAATGTACTACTGAATGTCTCTATAACAGGGTTTAGTGTGCAGTATTTCCATGCTGCACATAACAGCCAGGTAGTTATGATGTTTTTGATGCGTGGTAATGAATGTGAGAGTGGTTGGTTGCTGCGAATGACTTCCAATAATGTGTAGAAAAAGTAAACATAATAAAATATAAATGAATCAGTTATTTATTTGTCTGGAATGTTCCAGAGTATGGCATGAAACTTGTCTATCTCCATGGAAACAAGCAGATGATGCCACTAAGTGAAGTTGTTTATTATTATTATTATTATTATTATTAT
>KN471839.1:44266-66381 GCA_000787095.1 Periophthalmodon schlosseri
TAGTAGTAGTAGTAGTAGTAGTAGTATTCTTAGTAGTCATAGTGGTAGTAGTAGTAGTATTAGTAGTAGTCGTAGTATAATTTATTTGAAAGGGACAGAACAGAGAGCATTGTTACATTTAAAATGCCATAACCATAGACCTGGTCCCTCACATAAAAAAGACAAAGGCAGACAGTAACATACACACATTACAGCATAAAGCACGCTACAACATACAGTTACAGTTCAGATCTGTGGAGAGGCAAGCCTATTCACACTAAGAATGCATGTTAAAAACATTGATTAAATGCAAAATATATATGTTTAATGCCATTGCGTGGAACATTCCAGAAAACCAAAAGCATCCACATGGAGACAAGCAGTTGGTGCAACTTCCATCAGAAAAGTGGTGTACCTTTTAGACATGTAACATGTTGTTGTTCTTTACTTTTTTAAAATTTTTTTACTGTAATACCCACAAATCATGATTTTGTAATTCTTGGCTGAATGAACAGAAAACGAAACTGGATCATTTGGTTCTTCTACAAAGCGATAAACCAACTTTTTTTTTTTTGTAGATACCATCTGATGCAATGATACTCACAACTAACTGCTACCTTCATAGAAATATGTTTTATTTTTCTTATGGTATTTAGATTCCCCATTCTTGCAAATCTAATTTTAGTCTTCCCATAGCCTGTTCTTCCTGACACAACACTATAGCCGGGAAGTGCAAACCCAATTAGAGCAGATTAAGTGTCAGACTGACAAGAGTCTGTTTGCGAGATGTTAGTTCAAAATCTTGCAATATGTCCCTTTCCTGACCCCTTCTGGTGGGAGTTATAGCATCTTTAGCCCTGGTTCGTCAATGCAATTCTTACATTCACTCGCATCCAAATCAAGAAACTAATAATTTCCTTGGCATAATACTGCCTTTTCCAAAAGCTACCATCAACCAGCCCACATTAATCATAGGTCATAGTCCTCTCATTTTGTCTCCCGTTTAACAAATACGTTGCTCATTTACCGCCAAAAACTCCACAGATGGGAAGTGCAAACCCAATTACAGACAAAGTTTCAGACTGAGAGGATCCTGTGTGATGGATGGATTGGCACTTCGATGGAAAGATGTGGAGATAGATAAATTTTGCCCATGTTGTATGTAGAAGTGTGTGTGTGTCTGCGTTCATGTGTGTGCGTGTTATACTGTCCTAATCAGAGAGCAGTGCATTCCAGCTGTGGGTGTTGGATATGAAATATTTATCGCGCTGCTCCTCTGAAGATTTCTCTGAGTTAAGTATCAATTTAAGACCATTAGTAACTGAATCCATCCCACATTTCCTGACCGCAAGATTCTGGCAGATGAAGACAGAGGCGAGCAAAACATACTCGAATAACAGCTGAAACTGCAGCGCTCATTTCTGTAGTCCAAATCTAACAAACAGGATAATAATAATGGTGCTGGAAACATGATGGAGAGTTACACATCTAAAACCTCATTAGATTCTTATAGCAGGTAAAAGGGTAGTTCACTTCAGGTTAGGTTTGTCAGAAGTATCAAAAATCAGATACTAATCCTAAAAGTATAGTATCAAAACTAGATACTCATTTGAGCAAGTATCAGTACTAAAATGCCGCATTCCCAAGACAGAAATGAACCTTTCCTGAATAGCTTTAGAATGATCTTAAGCTGTATCAGAACAAGTATAAAACCACATAGACTAGTATAAGCCCATGGATCACTATGGAAAGAAAGTAAAAGAAAGTACTAAGATTTAATGTTGAAAATGGTGCCGGGGGGGCCTCCTCCCGGTGCGACGTGTCCGGGACACCTCTCCAGGGAGGCGTCCAGGAGGCATCCGGAACAGATGCCCGAGCCACCTCAGCTGGCTCCTCTCAACGTGGAGGACCAGCAGCCCTTCCGTATGACTGAGCTCCTCACCCTATTTCTAAGGGAGCGCCCAGCCACCCTGCGGAGGAAACTCATTTCGGCCGCTTGTATCTGCGATCTTGTCCTTTCGGTCATTACCCAAAGCTCATGACCTTAGGTGAGGACAGGAACAAGAGATTGACCCTACCGATCAAGAGTGCCTCAAGTGGAGGAGTTCAAGTATCTGGATGTATTTAACTTCTTAAAATCTCAATTAGTTGAACATCAATACTCCAAGGTATTATCAGATTTATTGTTCTGTTTTGTTTTTTTTTTGTTTTTTTTGTATTTTCAGTTCAAAAGAGTTGACTTTTATTTGACGTAAGGTATCTGTTTCTTTAATGCATGCATTAGCTCATTAAAATGTCTAAAACTATGAGAAAAGGTGGAAAGGTGAAATATTGACCAGTATGTGTATAATTATTATACACTATTATTTGAAAACAACTGGATTTGAAGAGCTGTAAAATGCATATGTATTAGTAGGCTACAAACTCAAATGCACACAAAGATTAAGCATTAAAAGCTGCACTATGTAATCTTTCTGGTGGAGAGTTTGCCACTTGCTTGTCTCCAGGGAGATGTTATATTTTGCCTGGAATGTTCCAAAGTATGGCATTAATCCCAATCTCTATTAGTGGTAGCCAAAGTGATAACAGATCTAATTAAACTTTGCAGTTACCGTTTATTTTAATATTTGAATATATATTTGAAAACGCCAAAATACCAGCATGCCTTGTCATACAAAAAAGTGTAGGAGCAAGCTGAGCAGAGGTCTACTTCACCCCAACATAACATTAGCATCAGTTAGCATCTGCGTGGCTAATGCGGCAGTGACCCACCTACCTCCCTCAGTTAACAGCCCGGACATGGTTCCCTTACCCAGCGCCTGCTTATCTGAAGTTTCAGTTCAGGACCAAAACACTTACAGACTTATGCATTTTTAACAACTCAATCCTCTTTTACAATTTCACATTTCACTCATCATATCAGGTTTAAATGTGTCAGAAAAGACATTTTCAAGAAACTTTCAAATTTGCTGGTGACCTCACTTCAAACTGCTGCCATGGCAACATCTTCCACCATTTTGACATTGTAAAAACTATGATCAGTCTCAAGCTACTCTTTGACTGGTGATAATATTTTATCATCCCCTAAAATGTGATGGAGTAATAATGTTTCTGCTAAATGTTCTAGTACTTGTCTGCAGTGATCGTGAGACTTCTGAGGACACAAAAGTATTTAGAAGAAAAGGAGACCAAATGAATCTCTTTGGAATGTGTTATTTAACTGAAACGTTGGCATTTCAATTCCAGCTCCAGGCCTTGCACGTTGCTGTTGTGTCCATAGGCATGACACTTCACTCACATTGCCCATAATATTGTGATGGTTCTTGTTTAACTGAGATGACCCACATTGGAACTGGTCACTGAGTGAGCTAGTCTAAGGTAGACTTGTCATGATAATTCCTATATCAACTTATCGTTCAATATTTGAAAGCTGGAACAGTATTTTGCGGTCAGTTTTTATCGTGTGTACATTTTCTTTGCACTACTGGGAAATTTTTGGTTATTTTTTGTCTATATGATGATTTAAGCTGTAGAAGGTTTAATAAATAACTTCTATGACTCATTATAGATTCAAACTAAGGACCAAAGCATTTCATTCTGCTGTTTATTTATTACAGCTCATGATTTTTAACAATATCGTAGGTTTAGAGTAGTTTTTGTGGTTTAAATCTGCTCTTGGGTTTTTGTGACAGTGGTATAAATTAGTTTCAATATTATTGTTTATCATCTGTATATTTACTTCAGCAATGTAGCAAACTTCAAAATGCGTTATTGTGACATGCCTAGACTATTGGAATGAGTACAGTGAGTTCTTGGGTCTAGTCACTAATAGAAATCATCAGGTTCAACCATAGACTGTATACTGTATGTACATGGACATAGCTAACCTGCTAGCGGCCGTGTTCCAAATAGGAAGAGAGAATGGGCTGCGCTTCCGGTTCCATCGACTCTGGCTCCAATTCATTTTACATTAGACAACTGTCGCCCCTCTCTCCATAAATGCTGCTGTCAGGCTCGTCATTTTGGTCTTAAAATGTTAATATTAACCCGCTCTACATGATCCTGGTATTTTTATCTCGATTTTGCTATTCAAACCCCTGTGTTACGATTGATTAAAAAAACTATGAATCATATGGTGTTATTCCATGTCTCACCAAATGCATCAACACGTCCCTCTTACTCTACAGTTTGAGTTGGTCACCTGAGTTCATGCAAATAATGGAAATGAACCTCACATGTACCTTCTCGAGAACTTTTTGTTCAACTTTTAACACTTTTTGCTCATGTACTTTTCAGCTGCAAATGTATTCCAGTGTGACACAAGATTTTTCCAAGTGGTGAAAATGATAAAACGGTGATTTTATCTTTCAAATCATACAAATACTTCTTGATACAGACAGATATTAATGAAAACAAGTTCCTGCTGCTAATCAAATTCTGACATCAAAGAAAGCTATTAACATGGGGTGTGAGATTAGACTGTCAGATCACAGTGCTCAGATTAAACTGATGGGGAAAGATATTTCTGCTTTTCTAGTGTGTGTAAGTTTGATTTTTTTTTTTTTTTATTCTGGTTGTTAAATGTCCTGATCTTATCTTCTTCCAAGAGTGATTCATTTTGTGTGGGACAAAAGGAGGATCTGGGCTATGTGCAGGGGTCCGAAAAAAATCCAGAGTCCAAAACATCGCATTCAAGATGTTTGAACAATGTGGCTGGATTTTTTTTTTTTTTGTCAAGCTATCACTCCATGTGGCTCAATTTTTTTTGTTTGTTTGTCTATCTATCTATTATTTAGTGAAAGCAATGGGCTTGATTTTTTTTTTTTTTGTCAAGCTATCACTCCATGTGGCTCAATTTTTTTTGTTTGTTTGTCTATCTATCTATTATTTAGTGAAAGTTTTTGATAGTTTTCTTGAAATTCCTTCCACCATCCTAAGGGTAGTAGTGTGTGCTGTGAGTGGGTGACATTTGAACATGTTTTTGCAACTTTCATTTCATTCATTGTATTGTGTATTGTGATGACATTTTACACTCACAAAGGTTACACATTCTATCTTCTAGTGATGAGTGATGCATAGAAAAACTCATTTTAGTTCCAAATTTCACTGAAGAGTCCAAATATTTTTCTCTCAGTGGGGATTTTATAATATTTACACTGAACTTCTGCTAGGGGACACAAGTTGTTATTATTTTTATTGGATTTGGTCATCTAAAATGGCGTATTGTAGAAGAAAGGTTTACTTTTATATTCTACAAAAAACATCCCCCTCCAAATACGGGTGGTTGTCTGTGCATAGGCCTGTCACATTAACACATTTTGAACTGTGATATACTGATTCGGGAAATATCACGATAAGCGATAATATAGAAATGAATTTATGGTAAATGGTCACATTTTTATATAGAGCATTTCGACCTTCAAGGCACTCAAAGCACTTTACATCAAGGAACCACTCACCCATTCATACTCACATTCATACACCAGTGTACACAGACACTGAGGGCAAGGTGGGTTAAGTGTCTTGCCCAAGGACACAACGACAGCATTCCTCTGTGGGAGCTGGAATCGCAACGCCAATGTGTGGATCTGACCGCTCAACCAATAATGAGCTGGATTCGAACTGCCAACCTTTGGATCAGTGGACAAACTCTCTAACAACTGAGCTACTGTCTACTTCCTCAATAACCTTAAAACAGGAGAATCGCAGTAAACCCTTCTCTAAGTGAATCGTTTTAGCCGGCCATACATAAATAGTACAATGAAACACCAAAACACAAAGAAGAACTATAGCAACCCAAGAGAGAACCACATTATGGACTGCGACAAAGCAAACATCACTGGGACAGAGGACAACAAATATCGTCACTGGATTAAGGAGACAATCGGAAAATGGAAAATGGGACGAGGGGGGCTTTTTACTCTCACACACCTGGGATACTGTCCTGAAGAAGTCAGACTGCAGATGGCGCTGCCGTCCTGCCTCCACCGGTCGGAAGACGGCGCCAAAACCTGTTTAAATCAGCTGACCGGACACGCCACAGCACTCTGTCAGGTATGAAAACAAACTAAACCTTGGTCTGGAAAAAGAACCTATTAAAATAAAATAAAAACACCTGTATTGAATAAATTATTGAGATGTTTAATGCCATACTGGGAAACATTCTAGGCAAAGCAAGGACATCCCCATGGAGACAAGTATCTAGCAAAACCCTCACCAAGAAAATTACATTGTGCAAATTAAACTGAGCAAAACATCTTAATAGTTCTCATAGCAACAACCGTACTCCATTATGTTTGTTCATATTCTGTGAAGCATAATTCCCTATACCACATCTTGTTATAAGTGAGTCGGCCTCTGATGAGATTACACTATGTAGGTGTGGGATGGACTGAAGACTGAGCTGGGAATTGCAATGATTGGATAAATGCTTTGGGAGGTCCACAGGAAGAGTCTAGACGGGAAGCAATGGAGCAGAAAACCTAATGTGCTGTAGGACTAGTTACAGGTGGAAGAAATACTCCGATTTCACACACCACATTTTAAACACTCCTGAATGCTGCTATTAGGAAATCAATACTTCTCCGGTTACTTAGAATTTAAAAAAATGGTATCTTTCAATAACAAAACTCTTCAGCCCATATGCTCAGGTGGTTGCTATGGGCACCTCTGTTCTTCCATATAGAACCTTGTCATCCGTCTGGAAAGACATCTCCAATTGGTCCATTTATCTTTATTTATACAAACATCTATGCACACATCTGCTTAGTTATTCCTAATCATATTTACTATTATCTACAAGAACCTCAATATCTCAAAAGCTCTGGTAACTCAATCCACTCCACAGGTTTTTATCTCAGATTTCGTAGAAACCAAAGCACAGTGTGGATGGACTAGGAATGCAGTATTTTGCAGGGATATAATGATAGTTCTTTGTTTATTTATTTTTTTGGAACTGCATTTTCAAACCAACTGCCTCACTTACAGTTTTGTCATTTTGATCTGGGTTATTAAGATTTTAAGATTTATTTTTTTTACTCAACGCTTTGAAATACCTATCTTTTGGATACCTCTCATACTGTTCTACCATTGGTGTATAGATGGGTTTCAGAATGACGAAAAGTTAGGACTGTTACAATTAACAATTTAAAACAAAATAGCATATCTTTTGAACTGGAAAAGGTTCTCAAAATGTCACATAACATGAAGAAAGCTGAAAGCCATGAATATCAAAGTGAAGCAAGCCGAAAATATAGATAACTCTTCACAGAGTTATTTTATTCAATATTTCACTTTTGAAACTGAATAGCCTCTGTTGCATCTGGCAGGACTCTCCTCTGTTCACTTGGCGGAGCAGATGGAGAATAAAGAAAACACTAAAAGACATGTTTGGACCAAACCTCAGGCTAAAACACCCATCATTTTGAATTTGTGGTGAAACATTTGAAAACCACAGCTGTCAGTGAGCAGCGCCACGGGTGTCTATTTCATCTGAACTTTACAGAGTGCCAAACTTAATATTTCAGCCAAAAAAAACTCTTCTTAAATTGTAGAATCTGTTGAAAAATGCACTAATTTGCTTTTGCCCTCCCTACATTCCAGCGCCTTAATGAGCTCAGTGTCATTGGGATCAGGGATGATGATAGCGGAGGCCAGAGAGCAGAACGATGTGGAGTCCATCAAAACCACTCTCTTCATCCTGAGCCCGGCTGCACGGGTCCAGCCTCATTGGCCATGACAAGACAGCTCTAAGATGGGAATCACTTAAAAGACGAGAATTGGTTTAAAGGAGCTGCATATCCCCCATAGATGCTTCACATTTTCCCTTTAGTAGCAAGATCAAATCCTCCCTCGTTGACATTATGAGGTAGCCTACATATTTTTTCAGTTTATTTGCGTGACTTTTCACACAAATAAGAATGATTTGAAACACATTTGTAAGAAATGTTGTATTTCTGATTCTATCTGATGTGATATTTCAAAATGCAGATAATGCAGACGTGACAGAACTCCGTGTACTGAGAACTGACAATGCTGAACAGAATTACACAGGGATAAGTTGGGTTTCCAAATCAGTACGTCAGAAATCTTTGCTCAAAACTGTGTAAAAATGGATCTTATACGGGAACTTTTCACCATGCTTTTTCTTTTCATTCTTACAAGCCACAGGTTACCCTTATGCTGCTTTTCAGTCCAAACAATAATTGCAAAAGGTATAGGATAAACAACTAATTTATAAACTAACTAAATTGTATTATTAAATGAGACAAACAAAACAAAACAACAACATCACTTGAAGCAAACTTCGGAGGCCAAACCCATCCACTAAGAATTGAAGATGTAGAGCATTTGTTTGCAACCTATTTTGTCCTTTGTACCCCCAAAGCGCTGTCTCACACTCTTGAGTACCCCCTACATCGCGTACCAATGTTTTTTTTGTTTTGTTTTGTTTTTTTGGGTAATTCTAAATTTGTTTACTAATATAGCCAATTATAACAATTATATTTTCTTGTTTTAATTATATTTATGTCAAAATTATCCTACAGAAAAATTATTAAGGCAGGGGCAGCGCCAGGGGGAGCCCTGAGGGGGCACTACCCTCCCCTAGAATGGCCAATGCACCTCCTTTACTCCCCCAAAGATTTTTGCCCCATTTTCATAGGACATTTAATTTCGACTAAAAATATTCAAATGGAAACCACACAGTGTACAAAATGAGACTACAATTTTAAAAAAAAAAATCATATTATCTTTAATAAATCACTACAGGGGCTAACTAGATTTAAACTTGTTTAAAACAGCAAAGCAAACATGGTAGGGGGAGGGGGTCTGCTTGAATCCATAAAAGACTCGAAATTAACATGTTGAGTTTGTACCTCCAAGAATTTAGTACCCCCATAGCTCCTCCAACCAAAAAATGTCCGGCACCGCCCCGTATTAAGGATGTAAAATGTACTAAGAGCATTGTAGTTTGTTCCAATTTTCTTTTAAACTATTTCAACTTTCTTTTAAACTATTTCATTTGCCCCGTGCCCCTAGTTGGGAAACACTGCCTTAGAGTTTGGATGTACATCAGTGTTATATATAAAAATAAGTGCATACATTTTTCCTAAACATAGCTTGATTCATCTATAAAACTTTTCCTCTGTTTTTGTTTTGTTGTTCCACCTTTGCAGATCTCACCTCCTTCTTACAACCGCCAAAAATCACTCACGGGGTATCAGGATCACGGCTTCATCATGATCGTTATCCTCATTGCGGGGCCTCCTCTTTAGGTTACATTTGCAGCAGTTTCGCACCTAATTGGCAACTTGAAGTGGCAACCGAGCGGGGCAACCTCTGTCTGCTTGTTTCCTTGTAACTTTCAGAGTCTTGCCATAGAGTAATTTGTCGTCGTAGATTTCTCAACAAATGAACGGAGCGAAAAAAAAAAAAAAAAAACGGCTTGTTGCATAGAAAAGTGAGTGCATCTTCACAAGAGCACTGGCAAAGGTGTTAGAGAGGTATAAAACTGCTGCTCCGGTTACGAACTCGAAAGTGTCTGATGTCTTATGCTCTGTCTAGTTGATAAAGCGTGTGAATTAGTCAAGGAAAGTGCCTGTAAAGCACTTTAGTGGGAACCATGAATCTAGTTAGTGAACACTGTGGTTTGATTAAGACCTACTTTGGCTGACTTCAAAGAAATAGGTTGACTATCGCAGATTAGAGAAGATGAATTTCATTGTAGATAGACGTGAAACAATTACACGGTGAGAGTTTGGCATCTGTCCAGCGGCGCAATACACGGCGATGGTAGCTTTGAAGAGAAAGCTGTGGACACATTTTCAAGGTTGGTAGTTTGACGCTCGGTCCTAGTTCATTCTAGCATTGTGTCACTGGGCACGGCGTTTTACCCATTGCATCTACAGGCACCCAGAGGATACAATACCTTTAGTCCAACGAGGTTCATCTGGTCTTCTGTTAATTTATTTGAATAGGTTATTTTTCCAGGTTTAGTTTTGTTTTCATACCTGACAGTTTCGACTGCTCACTAGCGCTCTTCCACAGAGTGATTACGTGATGTTGCTGAGACGTGTCCAGTCAGCTGAGTTAAACAGGTTACAGATACAGTACCTACCGGTGGAGGCAGGATGACAGCACCATCTGCGGTCCGACTTCCTCAGGGCAGTATCCCAGATGTGTGAGAGTAAAAAGGCCCCCTCGTCCCGGTTTCCATATTTCGACTGTCTCCTTAATCCAGCCACGATGTTTGTTGTCCTTTGTCCCAATAATGTTTGCTCTGTCCCAGTCCATAATGTGGTTCTCTATTTTACAATAGCCCGAAATGGCCGATTTGAGTTGCTACAGTTCTGCTTTGTGTTTTTGTTGCTCGTGTGCACGCCTTTCTGTTTCCTTTTCGCATTCTGTCCTAAATCAGCTGACCGGACACATCACAGTAACATCACGTGACCACTCTGAGGAAGACCACTAGTGAGCAGTCCAATCTATTGAAATACAATACCTTTAATTTAGCCACATAGAAATGTAAGTTGTGTTGCATATTAACAGAGGGTGAATATATGCCGCTGTTGTATTCAAATTTAAATGACGTCTTGGGACATTTAGCAGAAGATTGATTGTGGTTTCTAAATCTTTAACACAAATCTATGTACTTCCACGGCGTCTGAAGATTGAAAACAGCAGGTCTGTACATTGTCTATATGAATGCACAACGGGGAATAATGCCGCAACTGGTAAATGGAAGGAGGCTACATTTACCAAATTGCGAGTTGTAATTTTATTCATGTCGGTGGATAATCTAATCAGGAAGCTTATTTTGTTAGTGTTAAACAATTTACACAACTGTTTTGATCTTTGTAACGAATAAAAAGCTTGAATTACAGAACAGAAAGTTTGAAATGAAATCGCATTGGTATAGGTGAACCTCTGAACTAAAACATGTGGTCCTGCATGTGAGTTGAAGCAAACATAATGCTTGCCCGAGGAATGACAAAAAGATGGATGCACCTTGACAGCCGTTCTCCAGTTTGAGGAGAAAATGCATGTGATTAAAATGTCACCTGCTGTACTATATGTTCTGCAATTCTCTATGGATCTGTACCCTGTTCCTTTGATGTGTATGCCAGAATCAGAAAACGTCAATTAACAAAAGTCACAAACTACACATGTGCTTTGGCGGTATCATACGACACAAAACAATGAATAATATTAGTAAAATATGTAACTTTTCCGGTCGAGGGCATGTCACCTGCTTGTTTCCATGGAAATGTTATCCTGCCTGGAATGTTGTATGGTATTAATCAAAATTTTCTAGCATCTGTATTAAATATGTTTTTATTCCTGAATAAAATAAGATAAAACATGCATAGTGAGTGGCGTCGCCTCTCCACAGATATGATATGATATGATGGATATGATAAAGGGCAGCAGTCTAAGGAGGGACTCTCAGACTTACCTCACCCCAAACACTTCCCCAAGGCGTTCCCAGGCCAGCCGCGAGACATAGTGCCTCCAGCGTGTCCTGGGTCTTCCCTGGGGCCTCCTTCCGGGTGGGATCTTTATTTATCCCACAACAAAATCAAGATAAATAACTATTAAAGGACTAAACAATAGACATAAGTTAACATTGTGACCCGTAACTTGGCCTGGTGGTGTGACCTGTTTGTCTCCATGGAGATAGATAGGTTTAATGTCATACTGCGGAACATTACAGGCAAAGCAATAGCATCTCCACAGATAAAGACAAGCCGGTGGCATACCCCCCACCACAGAAATAACATAGTGCACCTTTAACATGTCTTTTTTCACTGTAGCAACAGCCATAGTTAAAGTCTACTTCGTCTTGCTTTTAATTCATCATGGATATACTTTTCTATGCATTTTTCTATAACCTTGGAATACAATTAGACCTAGAACTTTCTTGGCAGCGAGTAGTTTTTTGCAGAAATGTGAAATGCGTGACATGGCCTGATATAGACTACAGCGCCATGGTGAACAGGGTTGTAGTATTACAGTGATTTAAATGTGAAAAAAGAGAGTTTAATATAGCATGAAGGAGAAAGGGAATTCTAACAAGTGAAATCTGGAGTAAAGCCATCAAATTCCCATTGCACTGCCTCATCTATAATGGGCTCACAGTTAACTGCACAGTACATTGGGTGACTGGCAAAAAGCCTGGTTTTAGTCATAATACGAAAGGGTCAAAGTAGAACATTGGCTTTTGAACATGTTTTTTTACAATATAGTTAAATCAGTTCCAGATGTTACATTATTGGTACACGATACAACTTTTATGCTGGAGAGTCCGCCACGTGCTTGTCTCCATGGAAACTAAACTGTTTGACTCAAATGTTCTACAGTACGGCATTAAACTCATCTATCTCCATGGAGAAACATAGCAAAAGAAAAATTCAATTTTGTTAACAGGAGAAAAGTTTTAGAGTGAAGACTTTTCGCCGCTGATCTGAGAGGCTTCTTCAGTTCTGGTCAGGTTGCTGGTGGACACTGCCTTAAATAACTGAAGAAGCCGCTTGGATGAGCGTCTTCACTCTAAAACTTTTGTCCAGTTAACAGAAATTAATTTTTCTTTTGCTATGGATCATACATGGACGACTGAGGGATTACACAGAAATCCATGGAGAAAACCAAGTAGCCACGCCTCCACCTGGCAAAATAGTCTTTTTTTGTTTTAATATGTGCAAGATAGATTTTTAATGCCATATTGTAGAACATTCCAGGACTCCACCAGAAAAGTTAACATAGTGCGCCTTTCATAACAGAAACATAGAGGTCTAATAACATTATTTCCCAACATTACAAAAACATGCAAAAAATGAAATGCGTTGAAACAGACATTCACTTTAACTTGTCTAACTAAACATATGAATAAATGTACAAACAAACAACTAAACACGTTTACATATTTGAAATAATTCATGTAAATAAAGATTCCAAAAATAGTTTGATCCAAATCCCTCTCATGTGTCCCTCATCCGCAGTTGCCTCACAGTTTACAGCGCCGTATACTGGGCACTGGCAGCAGGCCGGCTTTAGGGCTGAGCATATGGTCACTGGCTAAAGGGCCGTGGAGGGCGAGACTAACGGGGGCGCGGGGACAAAAGCTGGCACCCAAAATGCTCCACAATCACTTTATATGCCAGCGCCAACACACTCCAAGCAAGTCCCAGTGCACGAGTAAATCTGATGTCCCCAATGAAACTGCTCTGCGAGGAAAATATGCATGTAAAGTGGGGTGTTGAAGTTTTGATGTTCTTCTCTTCTAGCTAGCAGCATTTTTTTTCACAATCAGTATCTATTTACAGAAATGTGAGCACAAATTATTTCCATTTCATGAGTCCCATTTTGAGTCAATGGCAGACACAGTTATACTAGCACGCAAATTATTATTAGTAATTCTTTTAGGTTTTTAAGTAATGCGTCAACCTTCACCCACGTATATAGAAGAATGTTGCCACTATCCTGTTTACAAAAGAATAATGTTATGATTATTATAATGAATGTCCAATATCATTTAGAAGTAACTTGGCCATATTTTAAAGGGGGCGTATTACATCATATCAACTTTTTGGAGTTTACAACCATGTACCCTCGTTATTATTACACAAAGTTGTATTTTCATTGATCCATGTTTGAGTAATCCTACAGTATATTGTCCTGCATTCAAGCCTTGAGCGCTTTTTTTTTGTTTTTGTTTTGTTTTGTTGTCACTTAGCCCCTATCTCCGCCCCCTGCTCTGTACTTGCAATTATTCTCAAAGTACAGACTCCTGATCATAAGAAAACACATGAATGAAAATGTGTTTATTGGGGCACTGAAAAACGACTATGAAGCGGGACCTGTGTCTGTTATTAAGCTGTTTAGTTTTAAGCAGGCCTATTCCGCAAAATCAACTTTTTAGAGCTTTTTAACCATAGTTGTTTCCCCTCAACATTTACTCACCCGATGCTGTATTTGGAGTGATTCATGCACGTTTGAGCAATCTTTAATCACTTACTTTCAAGGCTCCATATTGCCAATCAACCCCCGTTTTCACCGCCACCAACATACACCCACTGCTCTCTACTTACTTTGTTCTTCAGTTTTATTTTCTTAATCAGTGATGCACGCAGCATTTGGCAAAGCTGCATAGTCATTTTGGTTCAAATGAAAAAAAGAAATCTGCTGCTCGCTAGTGTGATCTGCAGCTATCCATCAGAGGTGCCAACTCTTTGTTGTGATGAGGTTTCCGGCAACGTCAACTCCCGTTGGTCACCACAGTTTTCTAATGTGGAAGCCAGCGGACTTGTTTCTTTTATTAAGTTGTTTTAGATGAATATTTGATTTAAATGTGCAAATCATAACATAATGATCCACGGGTGTCATGGATTATAGCTATATAGTAGACACAAGCACAATAGATCTTCTTTAAAATTTCAGTTTATAATGAACAAAATGTGAAATAATGACCTACATATGTTATAGTGTAATACGTAATATCCTACCTTACTTTTTACATTAAAAAAAAACAACAAAAAAAACATGTGCATTTTAAGTGGCAGTAGTATTAACCACAGTGTTTATACTAAAGGTTCAAGAAAATGCTGGCAAAGAAAATGCACAATAATCATTTTACCTGCCAGCGCAAACAATACTTCCTCTCCAACTTCCAGTCAATCCAATCCTGCCAAATCACTACAGTACTCTGATATATTTTAATAGCTTGTACCTTCACTTCTGGTTTTACCCTTGAACAGCGTGTGAACCTCCGCCTCTGTACCGTGCGTTATGAGCCGTGGGTTATCGCGAGTGGCTGTGGGCCTTGTCAGAATGTGCATGAGCAAATGTGGAGTGACAGATGTAGCCTTTCTGCTCTCAGTCACTAACATGGTTACCCTGCCACCGCCCGCCTCACTGATCTGTACTATACACATACACATATACAGTAGTTGAAAACACCTTTAGGTTTTTACTCATTACTGGGTACATAGTGTTAGGCAGTTTTCCATTGAATTTGTTTAGCTGGACTACCGTAAGTAGAAATGTCATTAATATATGGTTAATTACCATAATCTGGCTGTGTGTTACGGAAAAGAGGGGGTATTTTACATCTGTGGGTTATTATCTCCTAACACATAACATATTTAGATCACAATGTTACTTTTTATTGTTTTGAAAATGCTATATTCGCCGAAAACAACGTATTAACATGTTTTTTTAAGTTTCACTTTCATTTTTGACACTCTGAGTTTCCCCTCCCTTTGCTCCCCGTGTTAACTCACTCCCCCTTCAGAGCGCTATGACGACACAATCAGCGCGCATTCCACTAATAAAGCTACTGCACATCGCATCATGTTTGTCAAGTTGTTGTGCAACAATTTTGTAAGATGTTTTTGTATATTTATGGAGAATTGTCATGTGGGAGCATAGCTGACGTAGGCTTGTGGGCTGAGAACTGTACTGAGAATTGTACATAGAATCTTATAGCTAACTGTAAGGAGGGTTCGAATAGGGCCCAGGAGAGATCACTAAAACACTCAAACATACATGGATGACAACCAAAGCCTCTTCAGAACAACAGTAGAAAGCTAAAATAAATCAAAATTGCATAATACTCCCTCTTTGACTCCAACATTCTGAAAAGGTTGGTTCATAAAACTGGTCACATGCAAGAGTAAACAACAGAAAATGTAATATTTCACTGTTGTTTGGTTCTGATCTGAATATTTGTGAATAATAGCAAATCGGGATGTTTCTTTGCACAAGGAAAAAATGAAGGAACACAGGGGACTGAAAAACATTGCAAATCTCTGCAGAATCAATGAGCGAAGCACTACACTCTGTTATTCTGAGGATGACCGATGAGCTCCTTTGCTTCACATGAAATAAGTAAATCTGATTGCATGGTACTGTACAAAACTTGAATCTCACCAGAGGGAATGGTGACCAGACAGACAGATTTCCCTCGGTATAAAAAATACAGAGATATCATTTTGGACATGCCAGGCAATTAGAGCAAGGACAAGCATATCAGGAGTCCAGTGAGGTTCATCTGGTCTTCCGTTAATTTATTTTAATAGATTCTTTTTCCAGGAAATAAAAACATTACAGAACTTGCTGCAGACAACTTTTGAGCAAATTTACATTTGGTATCCCCCAAAGCTCTTCATTCATTCCTCTCTCCTCTTGTCTTGTCAGGGGTCGCGGGTGTCATGAAGCCTATGTCAGCAACTTCTGGCATCCACAGTGTACACTCTGGACAAAAGCCAGTGAGCTGCAGAGCTAAATACGTCCACTGGCAGACAACCACTCCCTCTCACATTCATTCGCTATGGGCCCATTGAGATCTGACAGTTCATTAATTTTGTAAAGTGTGTAGAATAACGTGCGATATTAATTACATTGTTGTACTGCATCAAATTTGGGTTTCATCTTTCTCTTGATCATACGCATTAACTTAGCCTTCATGAATTATCACTGAATCCTTTTTTTAGGTGTTGGAGGAGAAATGTATAAATAGAAATGTGTAAGTTGTCAATAACACACACATTCAGACACCAGTGTACGGAGGCACTGGGGGTTAGTGATGGGACTTTCGGCTCTTTTATGGGATCCAAATCTATTGGATCCATTCCTTTCAAAGAGCCGTTCAAAAGATTGGCTCTTTTACTATTTATTTATATGCCAGAAGCCAATGTGAGAACTCATTTTATCTACAAACTAATTACAGAGAGTGTTTACTCTTTGAAATCGAACGAAAAAACGTTATAAAACTAATTTAAAAACAAACTGCTATTACAGTTTTTTGTGGGGGTGAGGGAGGCTAAGTGTCTTGCCCAAGGACAGAACAACAGGATTCATCTGTGGCAGCTGGGACCAAACCGCCAACCTGTGGGTCAGTGGATCTGATTGCTCAATAAATAATGTGTCAGGATTTGTCAGGAGCAGGATTCGAACCACCAACCTTTGGATCTGAGGTCGAGCTATACTGTCCCATTTTCTTGCCCATCTGAAACTCACAATTAGAAGAATAACCATTTTCAATTTGAGAATATTTGTTTGTGACTCACCAAGAAGCGTTATTGGGCGTTCCATCATTTTACCAAATTTCACTCCCTGCTGTAAATCTAAACCGTTACATTTTCAGCTGTCAAAAACTTTTGCTTGTTTTTGCCAAGTTTGAGTTTGTGTAGTGCAGCTGCCAAAGGTTTAATGAACAAAAATTTAAATTCACCCACATCCTGATTGTAATGACTGACAATGAAGCAAAGACATAACAATACAAAGCATGTTTTCCAGTTCATTATCCACAGATCACAATTCAAATGAGCTCCTGGAAGGAATCTTTTCAAAGTGGGTTAACTAAATACATGAGATTTGATATGCAATACTTTTTTGTTTCAAAGTTTGAAGCCTTGCATCAGTGGGAAGTAACTAAATACATGTACTGAAAATATATATTCAGAATTGTTGAGTAGCTGCGTTCTGGTACAGTTACTCAATCATTTGAAATACAGTTACTTTCCTGAAAACCTGTCCAGGGACTGAAGGTGGAAATTAACAATCTCGCTATAACCTGGAACAAACATGACCTCTTTGTGTAGGTCAGTGTTTTTTATGTGCATTGTCCCTGATAAATAAACTAAACTAAATCAAAGGAACTAGTGATGGGACTTTTGGCACTTTTGTGGGATCCTTTCAAAGAGCCGCTCAAAAGACTGGCCCTTTTTACTATTTATTTTATCTACAAATTAATCACAGAGTGTGTTTACCCTTTGAAATTCTGCATAATGTAAATAAAACGTTGCAGTATAAAAATAATAATTAAAAAAGTAACTGCTATTACGATTTGTTTGTGCACAAAGCTCTCACTCGTGTCGCCTGCTCTGCTTCTGTACCATAGACTGTGTAAAGTCCATATACAGTCTATGTTCTGTACTAATTCTTATGTGGGTTCAGTGTGGTTAATCCCTGTAAAAATGCGTAAAAATGAGAAAGAAAAAGATTTGGTTCTTTAAAAAAATGAGATTCAGTCACAACCATTAACATTAAGGAACCGTTCGAAAGAGCCGACCCGTTCACAAACGTCACGTCACTTAAAGGAACACATCGTACTTGATCACACAATTTAAGCTTTCAACTCCACAGTATAAGCGAGAAAAAAACAAGCCTAACAACACAGCTCTTTGCGTCTGTACATGTGCAATATTTCCTTCTCTAATAAGTAACACAAACCGGTACATGCATAACAAACAGTGCAATCATTTTTCTTTTTACTCTTTTTTTATACACACTAGGACACTATCAACTCAATGTATAAGTATTCTAAGTATTCAGAATACAGTACTGTGATTGGACCATGTACTGGAATTTAATGCAGGTATTCAGTATTATGTAACTAAATACCATAGACTGTATATATAAATGGAAATAGCTAACCTGCTAGCCGCCGCGTTCCAAATAGAAAGTGAGCATGGGTGTGCGTCCAGTTCCATCGACTCCGGCTCCAGCTCACTTTCAATTGAAAAAATATAACCCCTCTCTCCATAAATGCTGCTGTCAGGCTCGTCATTTTGGTCTAAAAATGTTCGTATTGACCCGCTCTACATGATCCTGGTATTTTTATTTCGCTATTGTGTCCGTAACTCAAGATATGAACATAATCACAGGCAAATCAGGTGCCTTCTTTCCCCGAGGTCACTCCCGCTAGCGTTAGCAACAGGTTTTGATTGACAGCTCCCACTCTTTGCTAAACCAGTGGTGCGGACTGGAAGAGGCATTACCTTCAACAGCCTCGCTCCAGATTGGCTCTTTGGTTGCTATGATACTCACGGTCGGATTTCCGCCATTACCTCAACAGCCTCGCTCCAGATTGGCTCTTTGGTTGCTATGATACTCACGGTCGGATTTCCAAATACGGAGTTCGCCCCTATAACTTCTAGCCCGGACGAGCTTCATCTGACTGGAGCCGAACGCGATGGGTGGCGTCACACCCGCTTAGTCCACTTCTTTATACAGTCTATACTAAACACAAGTAAATGCATTCTTCCCATCACTGCCTTTCATTTATTATTACAACCACTGCTTGTTTTCTCTAGACCAAAATCTCAGCTACCTCATTATGTTGACTCTTGAGATCTCCAGCATGACAAACACTACAGAAATGAAGCACATGAGTGAGCGACATATTAAAACCTGCCAGTTTAAATGTTTTCAGACGGATATTGCCGGCGAAAACAAATCTCTCCGACGTAATCATTTGCTAGATAATACATCAAAGTCGCTTTAACTCTAATGAATTTGGACTACATTCTGATTGCGCTAAGAGATGGGGCCTCTTTTTGCCTCCTCAAGCGTGTCAAAGCTGGGCCTATCAGGCTATATATCAATGCCACTTCCCTTTCACCACGTCTGGCTATCACACGCTTTGTCAAGATACTAGTACAAATGAGAAAACAATGGAGAGATGAGAGGCGAGTTGTTGAATATTCATTGGAACGGATAAGGATGCAACTGGGACATTTTGGGTGGTTTTATCAGCGCTAACAGGATCTAAGCCATGCTAATTTGTGGTAAATCCAAACTCCAAATGGCCCTAACACTTGTCCAATAGGAAGAGAAAAAAATACTCATGTGAAATCTCCCGAGTGCTTTACTGGTTCATTTTCTCTGTCGTCTCGCTCTCATTCATCACAACAGACTTGTTAAGATATATTTTATATTCTCTTTTCATTTTCTTCATGGCTTGAGGCAAAGGGAGTCTGGAGTCGAGACAATAAAGTGAATACCTTATTGTCTGTGATAGTGGTGTTTTACATTTTTAAAGTAGGGGTGTATTTATAGCTTTATATAGAAGCACTAGATTTACTGCAGGTCGCGTAATGAGAGCCGGCCAAGAGAAAACGTAAACAAGATAACACAAAAACGCCACTTTTGAAAAAATTAAATCACAAAAAACAAGTGAATCTTTTGGAGGACTTCCCATGGAGATAAAAGTTGCAGTTTGATACATGAATATGATTTATTGTATCAATGAAGTGATCATTGCTGTTGTTTAGTCGTACAGAATCTTACTGTTTATTTATAGGGCCTGTACCTGATTTTTATCCCCATGTATTTGAGCCAAATTTGCCACAGAGATATATTATATAAGCAACTCTAGAGGTCAAAATAAGTCTGCTATGTCCGCATCTAATTATAAAGTTGTTGTTGTTTTGTCAGAGAATCAGGAAGTGCACGGTTAGCATGCTAATTGTCAGCATTACTGTGATGGCAGAACTCTGCTCCGGCCTCTGAAAGGTGTGAAAAGCACTTATAAATTCATCGTGGTGAATAATTAGGATGCTCAGGATGCATACGGTAAGTGAGGAATAACTTTGGACCATTATACGGTAAGGAGGAATAACTTTGGACCATTGCAAGCTGTTTAAATAAATTAAACTAGTTCTGTTTTTTTATGTTTTTTAAGATGATAAAAATCAGATAGCGCCTTTAAGGTTAGACAGTAGTAATTTTGTCCCACAAAGTTTGAGTTTGGGTCCGAAAAAGTTAAGGTTCAGGACAATTACAGCAGCATTAGTATTGGTAGAATTAGTAGTGGTAGTAGTGGCACTAGCAATAGTAGCAGTAGCAACTGAAGTAGGCTAGTAATAGTGGTAGTAGTAGTTAGCAGTACAAATACCTGTACAACTACACATTTGTCCTTCTTGACACTTACACAATGTACTTTTTATACATTCTTGTATGAAAGTTGCTAGAAGATTTTCAGTTCTTCTGTGATATAGTAAAATTGAGGCATTCCCAAGAACAACCATGACATCATTACATCATTTTAAGTCTCTGCAGTTTACGTTTCCTCAGCTGACCTGGCTCTGACTCAGTGGGATCAGCCTTTCTTCCCATTACATATTGCTTAAAAATCCACATTAAAATGATAGATTTTCTTGAGTAAAACTAACAGCTTTGATATCGTCTTGGAAGAAAAGCACAGATGCCTTTCTCACAGATAATGCATATGTAACCTCGGGGTGGAGTCTGCCATTTTGTTGCTCTGTTAGTTCACATCTCACTACATTTGACCTTTGGAGTCTCTGACTTAGCTCTTTCTCTAAAGCCTAACCCACTTCCTGTGAGACCAGACTAAAGGTATTAGTATTTGACTTGCCCGACCTTTCCCAAAGCCTTGTGGGTAAAAGAAGGCAGTGACCCAAGTGACCCAGTGTGGTGTCTTTGTATGACATATGCAGCGTATGACTTCTTAATCATATCAAAGAACAGCAGATAAAGCTTTTATTTTATTTGCTGTGACATGGGCGATACCAAGGGAGATATAAACTCATAGAAGCACTCGATAAATCCCCCTCATTGCCTTTGTTGCTTTGCTTAGCATAAAGAAATCGATATGGGGTGGGGGCATTTGACCACATATCATATCATGTGCAAATGAATCAATTAAAGGTGCTGATGGATAAGAACGTTAGAGCAGCCGGACTTTACACATCTTAAAAACAGTGAACATACAGCTAGGCTGAATGGAGCTGATCGTTTAGTAACAGCTACAAGCATGTTTTAACAGTGGTGGATAAAGTATTCAATGTTGTTACTTAAGTAAAAGTACAGATACAGGGGTAAAAAGTTACTCAAGTAAAAGTATCACATGAAGAAATCTACTTAAGAAAAGTATTAAAGCACCTGTTTAAAAATGTACTTTAAGAGTAAAAAGATATTTTGATAAAGTGTGGTTAATTTGTTAAAGAGTTAAAAGTAGTGATATTGATTTAAAAACGATAAATATTTTGATCAACAGCAACAATATGAATCAGTTTCTTAAATTTTCTCATGAATTTTTTGTATTTATTTTTGCTTGCTCAAAATCAAATCTTGAACTTGAAAACTTTAGTCAAGATGTTATATAAAAGATGCTATATAAAAATCCAATGCATCATTCATTCACTCCATATGAGGTGGTGGTAAGATACTACTGTAGCCACAGCTCCCCTAGTGCAGACTGACGAAAGTGCCATCAGCCCCTCTGACTATCACCAACACTCATTCATACTGGGAAAAGTGGGTGAAGTGTCTTGCCCAAGGACACAATGACAGAACTTGGTCTGAGCGGGATTTGATTCTCTGACCTTTGG
>KN471839.1:66448-114853 GCA_000787095.1 Periophthalmodon schlosseri
AACCACTGAGCCCATTTTATAACTAGAAAGAATACTAAACAAATGGTAAGTATGCCACACATGATTATATTGGATTAATGAAGCAGAAATTGTTGTTGTTTTGGTGGTATATACTCACATACATACAAGACAGTGGTGCTCTATAGAACATTACTTTGTATAGTACATAGCCATTGTTTCAACCTTTGTCTGCAAACAAGCTCTTTTTCCATTGTATAATTATATTCACTATAACCTTTTGCCATCTGTGTTGCCATGGCAATTAAGTTCTCCAATGAAGCAAGGTGTTACTTTTAATAATGCTTCTGCAATAATCAGAACTTGCAGGGATTATACCATTGACCCAACCGCACATGTTGATACTCCAGCTGGAACACAATGTAAGTGACATGACCCATTTAACATCAGCTGTGTGCGTCAGGCCGTAATTTCTGTCGGTCTTCAAAATAATGACTAGCCTGCTGTAATTATTTTAAATGAAAAAAGGTGCAATTACCCGTTTGCGCCTCAGGGATGAACTTCACATTCTTTGTTAATAAAGTCTTTAAAAAATTCTTGACCTTTAGTTGCTAATAATTTAGAATTTCTGTTCCTAAAGGCTGTGCTCTTGACTTTGAAATTTGTATTATTACACTGGGGCAAGCAGGAAATTATTTTTATTACCCATTTCCTTGCCTCCCCAGTGCCAGTTTCTTATCAAGACAAGTATGGGACACAGTGGCAGTTACATTCATTATGGTTTTGTTTAAATCACTATGCGCAGTTATTCTGACAGATCTGAGTTCGTTTTTGGCCGTTAACAATCAGTAGTTTATGGTAGTTTATTTCTGAGTGAATTGGGGTATATTAATGAGAAGCTATAAAAATCCAAAAACAATCAGTCACTTGGATAAAACAGCAGTTTGTGCGGACGAGGCGATATTTTTGCATCTTCATCTTTTTATCAGGATTTACATCGTATCCAACCTGGCAACAAATGGACTTGTTTTGTCTCAGTGTTTAAAGCCCAGCGAGGGAGATAATGGTTAAATGGCGAACAATAATATGCCACATATAAAGGACAATGAGTAATAGTAGCATGTCAGTTGGAACGCAGCAGTCATGTTTCACAATAGGGAGGAGATAGATGTATTGGTACGTGATGAATGGTTTACGACAGGGCTGCGTACGAGTCGTCAGAGAAATAAAAGCTTGTGTATGACAGGGAGAGAGCGGCCACAATGCAGGACAAATCTGGATCAGTGTTTCGGGATTGTAAATTCGTGCTGCAGTCCCCAACAATAGATCACACGAGCGGCAGATGTTAGCAAGCTGCTGGAGATGTGGCCGTATGGTGATGTGTTGAGTATGTGCATGGATTAGGAAGGCTTCTGTAGGCGCACCAACTTCAAGAGCAGTGATTAGGCCTGTCACGGTAGCACATTTTGAAGCTCGATATACTGCTTAAGTAATTTTAGGTGATAAATGATAATACTGAAACTAATTCATGCCACTGACACAAAAACCCAAGAGCGGATTTAAACCACAAAAACTATTCTAAATCTACAATATTGTTAAAAAGTCATGAGCTGCAAGCAGTAAATAGCAGAATTAAACACTTTAGTGTATATATAGTAGTTTGCATCTGTAATGAGTCATACAAGTTATTAATTCAACCTTTTAACGATTCAAATCTTATCATCTAGCCAAAAAAATAACCAAAAGTAGTAGGAGTAGTGCAAAAAAATGTACAGACGATAAATACTGACCCCAAAAACTATTGCTGCATGTTTCATATATTGAATGATAAGTTGATATAGTGATTATCGTGACAGGACGAGCAATATTTTTAATATAATTCTGCATAACTTTGAAGTGTATCAACAACCAGGATTAAGTAATAGTTGCAAACTAAACTTAAGGGTGTTCAGTGTAACTTTTCTGGTTGGGGGTACACCACCTTCTTGTTTCCTTGGAGGATTTTATTGGTTTGACTTGAAATTTCTGCAGCGCTGGCATTATTGCTTCTGCACAGATTTTATATTTACAACAATATAAGTTTTCTGGTGGAGTGGTCATCACCTGCTTCTCTCCACTGAAATGCCATATCTATATCTATCTATATCTATATTCAACACTATGGCATTAAATGTATCTCCATGGAGACAATGAAGTTATGCCACCAGATCAAGTTGCAGGTCCGATTTATGGCGAGGTGGCCGCACTCACAGGAAAAATGCAAGTTTTACAAGGTGCATAAGATGCATAACTTTAATACCGTACTATGGAACATTCCAGATTCCACATTCCACATCAGAAAAAAGTTGCATGGTTACCTTCATTTTCCTCAATTTTAACAAGATGAGTGCTTGTCTGACTGACCATACCTTCCCAATGAGACCCATCCATTTATCCATGCTTGGACCATCACATCCCCTTGCCACCCTTACAGTTCCCCCGTAGCAGTATTATCCATCCTCTACCACAAAGACTAGCATAACTTTGGCGACATTACCTCAGAGGAGCAGCAGATGTTGTGAAATCCGCACCCGTCTGCTTGTGCCTGAAACATGTGCGTGAATGATGAAGACTCCCCTCTCCACATGAATATAGATTTATATATATGGTACTGAGTTGAACGCGCCAACACCTGCCGCCAATTAGCTGTAACTCGGCACCATCTGAGAGCCCATCACACTCGACGCTCTCGGTGATGTGACGTTCCTGCAGGTAATAACAGTCTCCATTTGGGTGATGGAGTAGTTAAGTAGGAGATTTCGTTGTGTTGCGTTGTGCTTTTTTCCCTTCCTTCTCCTGCTTTGCTAAAGTACTTAGACTGGCACTTGATAAACCCATGAGAGGCACCAGATGTGAGCTTGAGAGGAGTGTGTTGTCCGTCAGCTCTTATCACTAATTCTCTGCGGGTTACATATCGACAGAATTGTTGAATATATAGAGAACTACATGTGTATTATTGGTAAAAGAACACTAGTTAGTATAGAAGCCATTTAAGTGCGCTGCTGAGTAGATGAGGGATCTGGGCCCAGGTTACGGTGCGGGTCTGCGGAAGGAATGCGCAAGCTATTTTCCAGGACACCACAGCTTTCTTGAGTGTTTTTCATGTAAATATGTGTATGCTAGCTTGTGAACCCACATAACAAAGCATGCTGCCTTGGTCAAATACACACCATAGTACCCCATAGTTGGGGTAACAGGCAACCTGCAAGTAACCTGCTCAAAGTACATACCACATCCCTCCACACACGCACGCACACACACATTAAAGGGCCCATATTAGGATATTTTCTGATCCATGTTATAATGTTGTTTCCTCACAAACATCACATTCATCACAAACATGCCTGGAGTTGTGTTTTGTTTCATTCAGACATGTTTAACACACAAACCCTGCATATTCAGGCTGAGTTCTTCTCTCAGATGAAAAAAAAACACTCCACCTTGTATTGTCACATGGTAATACAGAACGTGCTCCACTGTGTTTTTAAACTCCATACACCTTCACGAGAATCACTTGGATAATTTCAGCCCTGGAATTGCCAATCCTTACTAAATTAAAGGTAAAAGGTAGCTGTTAACTTGAAAACTACTGCTTCATGACTGCTTCACAAGGAGGAACAGAGCATTTTGAGCTTTGGAGATGCAGACAGACTAATAATAAAGGGTTAGTCAAACATATGTGAATGAAACAAAACCCCAGATATGTTTTTGAGGAGGTAACAACATCATAACATGGCTTAAAGCTCACAAGAGTCAGGTTTGTGTAATATAGGACATGTAAGTGTAAATCCGGCTTTAGTCCATGTTAAGTAAGTGTCTTATGCTTGTTGTTCACTCTCCAATAACACCCCATATCACTCCTAGGCTCAGGACTAAATGGTAAAATAAATATATGAGCAGACCAACTCATTAGTCTCCACCTCAAAAACAATCAACATGTGTTATATCAGCATCTTTCTCTGCTTTACACCAAGCTACCTCGTACTTTTCCATAGTATTTGCTTCCTGCTTAAAAAAAAACAAAAAACAAAACGTAAGTTCACAGGGCTTGCAGCTGATCGGCCGTGGCACCTTCCATCCAGGTGGTGCCAGTTCATGCATCCCGACAGCCCGGTTAGCACTGAGGAAAGGACAGAGCTAATATGGGCCGACACATTAAAGTGAGCTCCAGGTTGAAAGCTGTTGTTTCGAAGGTTTTACCAGCGTACACTGCAGACACTGACAGCTGATGGGAGTTGGCCTGTCTGCGGAGAGGGGAGGGGTGTGAAAAAGCGCTCTATAGGGTGCAGATGTCGGATGTTTTTAACACCGCTCAAGTGCACTGCAATTTTAACGTGAGCATTTGGTGGGGATTTGGGGTTACTAAAAGTTTTATAACAAGGGTTCAAACTGTTCAGTGGATCCCACATGTTTTGGTTGCAGATAATGATTTTTTATTTATTATTATTATTATTATTTATCATTGAAAATGTATATTTTGTGTGTGCATGGTGGTAGACTGCAGTGTCATCCTCTTGTGTGTTCCTCATAGTTCACTTCCTATATGAGGAAATTGAAGTGGAGTCCGCCCAAAGCGCATATTTGGCAGGGATTGGCACAAGTGATGTAATGTAAAAAGCTTAGTAAATGTATTACTTCTTAATGTCTAGATGTAAGTGGTTATGACAGATTTGCCCATAGTCTCAAATACACTGTGATTAGTAATATATCATCTCATATGCTTTCCTCTAATTTTGTACCATTCCCAAGCCTTATGTCGAAAATGAATATGCCCTAATGGTGCATTGTGTAATTTTTCTGGTGGAGGTTCTATCACCTGTTTGTCTCCATGGGGATGTTATTGCTTTGCCTGGAATGTTCCACAGTATAGCATTTGACTTATCTATCTACCTTGTACCTTTTGTTGAGTAGAGATGGCCAATTCCAGGTCTGAAATGATCCAAATGATTCTAGTGAAGGTGTATGAAGTTTAAAAACACAGTGGAGCACTTCCTGTATCAACTCATGACATCACAAGGTGGAACAGAGTGTTTTCAATCTGAGAGAAGAGCTCAGCCTAAATATGCAGTGGGTGTGAAACATGTGTGAATGAAACAAAACACAACTCCAGGTATGTTTTTGATGAAGAAGCAACATTATAACATAAAAAAAATTGTGTAATACAGACTCGTTAAATGCCATACTTTGGAAAATTTCAGGCAAAGAAATAACATATTTGAGGCTATGTATGTAATATATTTGAGGCATGCAGAAAAAGTGTACCTTATAAAATACCCAACTTTCAGTATTATTTTTTTCCATTTTTTGCATAGATCCTTTAACTTGTGAACCCCTCAGAACTTGTAGACGGTAAGAAAGTACATTGACCACGCAGAGGCAACTTTTCTGTCATATTTTGTATTATTTATTTACACTAATGCATATCATAGCCACAAATAAAATCTTTAGCTATGTGACCAAAACAAAAGACTGCATAATTACCACATGTCTCTTTCATTTTAAGGGCTAATTGAAGTGCTTGTCTCACATATTGTCACCCAGTGTATACTCCTATTCCATCATGGCGTTATTTTTATTAAACCAAGTAATTAAATGCAATCAAACATAAAGTGAAATTTCTGACGTGTAACTTTGAAAACAAACTTGGCACATGAATGGAAATTACAACGGTTAATCTTATAAGAAATGCTGAACTTGACACCACTTCCATTAGAATGCACATTTTCTTCTGCGTTGAAAATAAATATTAAAGCAGAAATAACACTCATAAGTTTGATTTTAAAAAGAAAGGAAACGAAAAATCTTGACCTTTAATCGGCTTACTTATACATGACATTTTCTCGAACATATTTGGGCAAAGAAAACAATCTCCCAGCCAACGGAGAGCTTGGTTGTAATTATAGCAAGAGAATTACTGGTATTTTACAATGCATTAATAATCGGCTAACAGAACAACGGACCGGCTCGCCCACACACTCCTCTGATCTCTGCTTTGACACCTCTATTTCAGGCATGTTAAAAGCGAAGCTAGCAATACCTTCATGAAAACTTCCTACTTCACCTGTAGTTGTAGACAAGACAATCATAAAAGCATAATCTATGGGTTTCAGAATGATGGGAAATTAGTATCACTGCCATAACAATTAACAGTTTCAAACTAAATATTATATCTTTTGAAAGGGGAGTGAATGTCCTCAAAAAGCTGCATGTAACTTGCCTGGTAAATCAGTCTTTTCCAGAGAATGTATAAAGAAGTGGATTAAGGGAGTGTGATGTCACCCATAGTGTTCAGCTCTAGTCAAATGAAGCCCATTGAGGCTAGCTGTTTTAGTTAAATTTGAAGCTGATTTCCATATTTGGAACTCCGACCACGAATATCATAGCAACCAAAGAGCCAATCTGGAGCGAGGCTGTTGAGGGTAACGCCCCTTCCTGCCTGCACCGCTGGTTTAGCAGAGAGCGGCACAAAACTGTCAAGCAAACCTGTTGCTAACACTAGCGGGAGTGACCTCCGGGGAAGAAGTCACCTGATTTATCTGTTATTAATGTTCAAATCTTGAATTATTAACAGAAATAGTGAAATAAAAACACCAGGATCTTGTAGAGCGGTTTAGTATGAGAATTTTAAGACCACAATGATGAGGCTCATTGCAACCACTACAGAGAGGGTGATTTTTCAATGTAAAGTGAATTGGAACCAGAGACGGTGGAGCTGGAAGTGCGCCCATGAGCACTTCCTATTTGGAACGTGGCGGCTAGCGCGTTAGTTATGTCCATTTATATATACAGTCTATGGTCTGGTCCCCATACCCGTCGCGTCTTGAGCCTGACCCAAACAGGATCATGCAATCAGATTTGTTTTTTCAGTGACGCATGTGAAACAGAAGCGCTCACTGGTCACCCATCAATTACAAACGAGATAACATTTTCTCACTTCAGATTAACAGAGTTTAGTCCCCTGTGATATTTGTTTGTTTTGTTTTTTTTGTTTGTTTTTTTCTGGTAAGCCGTCATATTTCTTTTGATACGGATGGATGCATGTCCCTGATTGGCTAATCCACCTGTCAGTCACCCACATCTGAATTTGGGAGCAGGGGTGTAGCACTAAATTCTAGGCCCTGGGCACAAATCATCTTGGTGGCCTGCACTACGTGTTGTCTACTGAAAAATGCACATTACAGACTTTGTGAGGGGCCCCTCTCTGCACTGGGCCCTAGATAAACAGTACCCTTTACCCCCCCAGTCCAGTGCCCCTGTTGGGAAGATTCAACAGTGACCAGACTTTCATCTTGGTAACGTACGTAGAAGTGTGTATTCTGGATCCCACGCAAACATATATCAGAGAGCGCTCAACTAGGTTTAAGCCTTATTCATTATCCCTGGTTCTGAGTTTTGTTGAGGAAAATATGATGTGAACTATTACCTTGTCTGATGCACTAAAAACAATGGGGTGGGATGACTTTGTCTAGCCTGGGGCTCCAACAAAGCTAGCTCATTTCTTTGTGCATAATGCAGTATATTGTTCAGGATACAAATAAAAATGTACCGTTGGCCAGTAGCTCACCTCCACTTGACTTTTTGGTTAACATGCAAAAACAAAACCAGCAACATCACTGACCTTGCTGCAGGTAACAATACTTTTCTTCACATAGCTCCATAACTGCAGCCATCATATTAATTTGTAATTCATTGATTGAGCTGGAGTTGTTATAGTTGTTAGAGTTCACAGTGTATTGAAAAAATGCCACAAGTTCAGTAGATCAGTGCTTTTCAGATTTTGTAGCATCTTTTTTCTTGCTTGGGGCCATACAGTGATGGTTAAGACTTGGATAAAACTTAAATTATAATCCTGGTTTTGCTTCAGATTTGTTTTGGTTTTGTTCCTGTTCCTTGAAATGCTACATCAAACATGGGATAAAATGTATAGCGTATTTAAATAATCTGTTTTTTTGCAGTTAACACCTGGAAATAACAATTACTAATCTGCAACTTAATTAGTTTATAGCTAGTTTTACAGAAGACAGCAGAAGACTAAAATAATTCTTAAAAAAAAAATAAAAAAGTTATCCATCTACTTTATTATCCAAATCCATCCAAATGCAGATCCCATGATTGTGTAAGTCTAAGAACTAGCTGCACCAGAACTGAGATGGGAAAAGGGGCTTTTTCCTGTTTTGTTTCACGCAAATGGAATACACTTCAAGGACAGGCAAAATTTGATACTTTGGTGCCACAAACGCAATTTAATACTCTAGTAACACACTTTTTATACTCACATCTGCACCTGTTTTAATGTTTTTTGTTTGTATTTTGAAAAAAAAAAAATAAAGTAAAATAAAGAAAAAAAACAAAACAAAATATAAAAATTCTGAAATAACAAAGACTAAAAAACACTGGACTCACTTAGGTCTGAAAGAGGAGCACTTTCTTTGGGGTGAGTTGGAGTGACGCGCTTAAACCCAGTATAGGCCAGTCATAAACTCTGAAATCCTTGTGTAATCTCTGAAAGTGTTTCTCAAACATGCAGACACGGGGCCTGGCTGCGTGGCATGGGCGCCTCCGTGGTGCGGATGTGAAGACAGCTCGTGCTGCAGAGTACTTCATCAGAGTCACTAAAGTTGACACTGGAACGGGATTGTATGGGCCATCACACAGTCAGCCAACCCTTCACACTCACGCATAGAGAGAAGGGAGGAGGGACAGAGAGACGGGGAAAGGGAGCGAGAAGGAGAAAGAGGAGCGAGACAGAAAGAGAGAAAGAAAGAAAGTAGAGAGGCAGGGAGGAAGGGGAGGCAGAGAGAGAGAGAGACAGAGAGAAAGGGGAGAGGGAGAGAGAGAGAGAGAGAGAGACAGCAAGAACTGGGAGGGGGATAGAGAGAGGAGAGAGACAGAGAAAGGAGGGAGACATGGAGAGACAAAGGCATCAGGGAGGCTGACTCATGCTGTGGTATTTTCATATGAGAAAGGAAAAACTTAAATCTGCCACAAAATAACAGTTATGCAAGACAATTAAAACATAATTGGCTCTCATTAAGGTTTTAGGATATGATTGGTTGCAAAAATCCATTAAAAAGTGCTCCATTTAACTTTTGGATGGGGTCTGTCACCTGCTTGTCTGCATGGACATGTTATTTTCTTGCCTGAAATGTTCCACAGTATGGCATTAAACATATACCTCATACCTCTGTGCAGAGGCAAGTAAGATTCATAATGACAAACAATATTGCAGACCATTTCTGTTGTGAGCTGAGGGTTTTCTTGAAAGTTGGTGGCTAGAATCTCTTTCTCCATGCTCATATTGTTATTGTGTCCATGGGCAAGACTCTCACTGACTCTCATGTCTTGACCTCATGAGAAACATGTGAAGAATATTCTGACAGTCCTGGTGTGTAAGAAGTGAAAATCCAAGTCTGAGTTCTCCAAACATCAACATAGTCCATGTTGAGTCACTCAGGCTTAACATTGAATCCAGGACTAGAGGCATAATCCGGACGTCATAACACTTGGTTGAACTTGTCATCAAACAACGTTCGACATTCTACACATGAAGAGACAGTGGCTCAGTGGAGAGCAGTGGTCTCCCAACCCGAATGTCGGAGGATCGATTCCCACTCAGACCAAGCTCTGCTGTTGTGTCCTTAGGCAAGGCATTTGCTGCATTGCCAGTATGAAAGTAGTGTGTGCATGAGTCTGCCCCAGGGGCAATAGTAGCTCACCACCAAGTATGATGTAAATGAATAATGACACAATGTAGTGCTTTGAGGGGCTTCAAAAGCCTGTGAAGGCATAATAATAATAATAATAATAATAATACTAATAATAATAATTAACGTAGCATAATAAAATGCATAAAAAGGCATAATAATAATAATAATAATAATAATAATAATAATAATTAACAATTATTATTATTATTATTAAATGGATGCAAAATTGAGCTAGAAATACTGTATTTTCTTCTCTTGTTGTCACCTGTTGTCACCAGCTTGTTACGATACCTTTGTCTCTTAACCTAATCCCCGCTCAAGCCGTAAGTTTCACTTTCAGCAACCATCCTCTACTCTAACTTTGCTGCAGCAGGAGAATTATCCAACTTCTCAGTCTCTCCATCTTCTCTTAAACACTACCAAGTTCAAGCTCCCAGGTGGAGATATTTTCCATAACAAACCTGTAACTACCTTCAACTCTGCCTTCAAGGGCGGCAGTGGCTCAGCGGAGTATTTGCCCTGAAGATCTGCTGTTCTGTTGCTTGTACTTGTTCCTATGGAGATGTAATGGCATTGTCTGAAATGTTCCACACTATGGCATACATCTTCACTATCTCCATGGAGACATTCAGGTGACACCACCAGGCCAAGTTCAAGGTCAGATCTGTAGAGGGGTGACCTCTTATAGTAATGCAATACTTCCAGGAAATGCAAAAACATCTCCATGGAGACAAGCATGTGGCGGACTCCCCATCCAAAAAACTGACACCTGACTTCACTAGTAAATTTTTAAAAATGGTGGTAACATGATTGACAGTCTTAATAGTATTTTTGTTGCCTTCTACAGAAAACTATCAAATAAAATTGTAATGAAGTTGATACATAAACTTTTTCGATGAAATCAAAATGCATAGCCTAAGTATTCCAACATGCTTTCAGAAATTAAATTGAAAATCACTATGCTATGAATGTCCCTAATTTAATTTATGCAAACTTACTTCTGCTGGTGTATTATTCTGCACCTCATTTGAGATAGCCGGCTGTTATTGTATTGTGGATTTTATTGTCAGACCCCAATTGGCTAAATGCATGGTGTGTGTGTATGTGGATTAATCTGGCGCATGATTGGTCGATTGGCCGACAGAGCGGTGCAGGTGATTGGCCGGTGAGCTGACATGGAGGAGCCAAAGCAGACCCGTTTCCCATGCACACAGGGCAGAACTCCCAGTCCTCCTCTGTCTCTGCCTGTTGTTCTTCCACTGCAGTAATTACAAGATGTTTGAATGTGTCATGTTGAGTGCACTTCTTTTGTTTAGCAATCTTAGCGGCAGGAATGTTTTATTTGTTTTGTCTCTATTTCCCAGTCAGAGTAATTGTAATGCTTTCAGGTAATTATTTGAGCCCCCTTTTGTTTGCTGTGTCGGCCTTGGCCACCCTGTAGCGTAATGATATTCTTAATAAAGCGGTAAATCATGTGCTCCCGTGAGTCTTGTGTGGTCTGGGTTGGTGGTTAGACAGAGAGAACCGCTTTTATGCTGTCACCCAGTTCATTACAACATACAAAAACACTTTCTTTTATTGTGTATTTAATAACATAAAAGGTTATATGGTTATTGTAGCAATTGAACCGTATGGCTAATGGTGGTTAATGGTTTGTGCTAATGCAGGTAGTAGGTTATCATCACTTAGCATTGCAGAGTTTTTAGTGTGCATCAAAAGTCCACTATGTAACTTCTGTAGGTTGCTTGTAGGGACATTGTTGCTTTGCCTGGAATGTATTGTATTAAACATATCTATCTCCATGGAAACATGTTACATGTCAGATCTATGCAGAGGTGAACCCCACAGTAAGAATGCATTTTTAAAGCAATGGAACACATATATAATATACATACTTAAAGTAGGTAGCCTATATGAAGAACATTCACCAGAAAAGTTACACAGTGAACATTTAATATGAGTGGGTGGTATAAGTATTTTTAAGTTGTTTTTTTTTGTTTTTGTTTTTGTTTTTTTTTACTTTCTGGGATAATCACAGAAATAAATAAATAATAATTTTTAAAAATGCTTAAAACCTTGTCCACTCCTGGATTCTGGATAAAGTTCAGTGATCTATTGTGTTGTTTTTGTTGTTTTTGTTGTTTTTGGTTTTTGGTTTTGCTAATAATGTCATTAAGTTAACGTGTTATCATTTACAATGTCAGTGAGACATAGCTACAGTTGGCCCTCAAAGCAGATAATGTTTTGGTTTTTGGTTAATACAATATGCTTTTCTTAAATGGCCATCCATTTATTTATCTAATCATCTTGTCTTTCTTTTATTATGACTGGTAAAGGGCTGAGCAATTAATTTAATTAATTTGATTAATTTGTGTTTTTAAAAACTGAGATTTTGCAAAATCGTCAAATCAAGGACTGTTGTGAAACAAGTTTACTCCTGACTTTCTTACTTATAAAGCAGAGTTATTGTGCAATTAAACAATTGGCATTGTGGAAAAAATGACATTCTAATTTAAACTATTAAAATGAGATCACACATTTATACAAATGTGACTGAAGGCAGTTTACAATAGCTTGACTAATAGGATATGGAGCTTCCCCTGTTTGAAAAACTAGCAGTCCCTGCTCTGACTTCAATTAAAATTGATTGAAATCATAATCGTCCAGTTTGTGAAAAAATTAGATATTATTTTTTGGCCATATTGCCCAGCCCTAGACTGGTGTATCGATTTTTATAAGCGCATATCCATTAGGGGGCCACAACCAAAATCTTGTTCAGGGCCACCAAATGCGTAGAACCAGCCCTGTTAAAAGTTGAGCGACAAGATTATGTACTTGCGAAGGCTACAGGCAAGAATAAAGTCTATAACGCGTAGTTAAAAGCACAGACTGTACATGTTCAGACAGTACATCTTTGTAATGTGTTCTGTGATGTTTGAAGGACACCTCTGGCCCCTGGAGCCTGTGTAGAACGTAGGCGAGCGCTGCGTTCATGTGTGTGGGCGCCGGGCAGATTCTCCAATGAGCCCTGGGAGTAACATTCATTTGTGTGCAGTTGTTCTGTGCATTAGCCACTGTTAATAGTTTAATACTAAATCCCCATGAGATGAGACAATCCATTGGGATGTGTAAAACCAATTTGTCGTGTTATTCCCCTCCCTTAAACCAGAAAATGAAAACTTGAAAATTGGCATGCTTATAATAGCTTATTGGCATTTATAAATTTGAGGTGGTTTCATTTGCAGCTGATTTGAATTATGTAGCCACAGCAGCTTTGTCCTTGAGCCAGTCCTGTGCCGGTGTTTGTGGATGCGGTTGTGGGTTTCAAAATCTATTAACTACATTTTTTGTGAACATATCAGGGAATATTTTAGTTAGCTAATTTAGAGACATTATAACATTAATATAAAGTAAAGGTGCACGCAATGCCAAAGACAATGTTTAAAGGACAGCATAAAGAAAATACTGACAGTCCTTTCTGTCACAGTTAGGCCTAAATGTATTTGTCCTCTTGCCTGGCAACCCCACAAACCCAGGCAAAGTGGTGAGGAAATGGACCAAGATCTAGACCTGAGTCAAAATCGTGTGTGTAAATTGGAAAAAAGGTAGTTCACCCAATGGATCCATTCTTTTTATCGTAACGTAACAGTAACTCCATGGTAGAATGTTTGTCCACTAATCCGAAGGTTGCAAGTTCAAATCCCGCTCTCGACATAAATGTTGGTTGAGCGGTCAGATGCACTGACAAGCAGGTTGGCAGTGTGATTCCAGCTCCCACAGATGAATACTGTCTTTGTGTCCTTCGGCAAGACACTTAACCCACCTTGTCCCCAGTGTGTGCGTACACTGGCATATGACTATCCATCATGTGTGAATGGGTGAGTGGTTCCTTGAAGTAAAGTGCTTTGAGTGTGTGTATATATATAAATGTACATATCTACTGTGAAGCTCTTTTTACTTTTTACTCATTTAGCATGTGCCAAACAAATAGAGTTGGCTTCACATTTTGATATGATGATTATAAATATTAAATATCTAGAGCTCAGAATTGGAATTGAAAAACTGCAGAGGTCTAATCAAACGTCAAAAACTCTCTTACTAGCAGCTGTGCTAAATGTCCATAGAGATTCATTTGCAAAAGCAAAGCAAAAAGTAAACAAACAAGCAAAGGTGGTCAAAGTACTGCATTTCATATCTTGAGTTAAAGTAAATATACACTTGATCAAATATTACTCTAATACAAGTAAAGGTAGTACTGTCAAATTAACACTTAGGTCAAAGTACTGAAGTATTTGCTATAGAAATTACTTACATTTACAAACCATTTTAAAGTAATAAAATACAAAAGGTCACTATTAAAGACACATGCTTATTTATTTATTTTGGTTTCTACTGTTCCGTTCAGCCTGTATAAATATGGAGAAAGATATTTAGATTAGAAAGACAAAATACGTACTTGGTTTACTATCTCCAAAAAGAGCAATAAGCAAACAAAGCTTGTTAGACCTGCAGTTACTGTTAACAACCCCTAAAATAGATCAAAGCCAAGTCTTAATAATCTGGCTAATTGGTGACATCGCATCCATAACAAATCATGTCTCTGGAGTGAGCAGCATAAGGCTTTAAATGGGACAAAAGAATCAGAAAACTCCTCCACCACTCCAGTACTTTACTTGGTACTTTAAATATAGTGAAGCAGGAAGTATTATATTTGTCTTTCAATGTAGTGGAGTCAAGTAATAAGCATTCAACTAAAATATGACTCAAGTAAAGTACAGGTCCTTAAAAAATATACAATACTGACCACCTCTGCAAACAAGGCATGGAACAACCCAATGAGCTACAGGGTCACTACCACAGACTGTATGAAGAAATGGACCAAGTGAGTGTGACGTCACCCATAGCGTTCTGCTCCAGTCAAATGAAGCTCATTGAGGCTAGTGGTTATAGGGGCGAATTTGGAATTCTGATCGCGAGTATCATAGCAACCAAAGAGCCAATCTGAAGCGAAGCTGTTGAAGGTAACGCCCCTTCCCGCCCGCGCCGCTGGTTTAACAAGGAGCGTGCGCTTAGAAACGCTGTCAATCAAACCTGTTGCTAACGCTAGCGGGACCGCGGGTAAAGAAGGCGCCTGATTTATCTCTTATTAATGTTCATATCTTGAATGATGGACAAAATAGCAAAATAAAAATCACCAGGATCATGTAGAGCGGGTTAATATGAACATTTTAAGACCAAAATGACGAGGCTCACTGCAGCAATTACAAAGGGAGGGGTGACAATATATCAATGCAAAGTGAATTGGAGCCAGAGTTGATGGAGCTGGAAGCGCGCCCATGATCACTTCCTATTTGGAACGCGACGGCTAGCTATGTTCATTTATATATACACAGTCTATGGTCACTACTAATAAATACATTTATTACGCTAATGTTTGAATGAAGGCTAAATTTAGTCTTTAGCATCTTTAAATCTCCATTGGTTTAACATAAGGCTAACTGAAAATTACGATGTTTGCTGAACTTGCTATACTGTTCATGATTTGTTCAGAAACGAAATGCATATTGTACATACCTTTATGCTCCGTCCTTGGATCATACCTATATCTACTATAACATATCCAAGAGTACGTAGGTGTAAACCCTTGTGTCTGGCATTCAAATGTAAACACTACATCCTCTATCCTTGTGTTGTACAGCAAACATGGCTTTTGACCCGTGGATTAGATGAAGAGCAGCGTGAAACCACAGCACACCATTTGCTATGCATTTGAAGCGTGTTTTCTCTACTCCTCAGCCCGCTACCCCTGCAAGAGATGCCGTGAACTCTCTCCTGTCGGCTCCATGCCTAAACCGTGCTTTTTAATCTATCTCCAGTACCCCACTGCAGTGAGGATGCTGCGCACTCGGGATGGAGAATATCACAATCATATTATTCATACGCAGCCAGGTTTAGGTAATCCCTCCCCAACGCTGAGACCGAACCATAAAAAGACCATGAATTATTGAAGAGCATCAGAGAAATAGGAAACCTTTCTGTGAATAGGATCAACCTTTTGGGAATGCTTCAAAGAGCATTCAATAGTTGGGGAAAAAAAAAAAATCATCCCGTTCCGTGCTTTATCCCTGTCGGAAAGCTCTGGCCTGGCTGAGAGGAGAGATGGGGAGTGAACGACACACTATTGTTCAGCTTTTATTTGCATGAAATTGTTTACTACCTTTTTACGCTGGTTCCTCTTTCTCCCATCTCTGTCCCCCACTGTGTCATTTTCCATGCTCTGTGGCTTGCTTCGTTTAAATCTTACATAGGTGCCAGAAACTGCAGACGACTTTGAGCACGATTAGCTGGAATTAGCATTTACGGTATACTCTGTCGATTTAAGTTAGCGCGGAACCTATTACTTCTACTTACATAACATTATTTTCCTACCTGCAGTCTTCTTCCTGTGCTCGCACCCTCCTCTGTATGGTCTATTGTACAGATGTGAAAATCTATAAAAAGCAGGCAGCGTGTTTCTTTTGTAACCGAAAGCTCAAACTCCTAAGAGCCCGGCAGTGCAAAGTTAGAGTGAGAATATGCTGTGTTTTCAGTGCAGGGTCAGCCGGGTTGGATACAAGGCGTAACACGTTGCCTGCAGCTCTGAAGATGGTGAGCGCAAACTTGGCATGGGGTGAGCTCGACCAGTCACCAAAAGCTACTGACAACTTACTTTGTTATCAGGAGCCAAGGAGTCTCAGCAAGCTATGTCTGCAGCTTAAGTTATACCCCGCTGGCAGCTTATGAAATGCTTCCGGATACACCTACACGGAGAGACGGTGGACTTCATAGTAATATTTCAACTATAGAAAATCTTTGGCCATATGTTAGGATTCAAAACACTTCAAAACATCCAAGTGTAACCCTTTTTATTTCAAAGTGTTTGAAGCATAACCCAAGTGTTTTGAAGTTGAAACAGATGTCTGCAATTAGCACTTATTTGCAGCCTTTCAGGTCTTAATTATCGCCTCAATCTCTCCTTTATAGTTTTAACAGGTTATGTTACAAATAGAACCATGGATACTTACATAATGTTATATCAATGATGAAAGCCGTGATATAATAAACATACACATAGATCCAAGGCTTTAGTCCTTCTCCAACTCGATGCACCGTGATGCCCAACAGGGATCCAAAAAGATCAAAACAACACATTTTGGTGCGCCCATTTCGATGAAAGGATTGACAATTTGTTACATTTTACCGGATAAAATGACTGTTTTACATACAGAGGAAGTATGTTAAGTGTCTTGCTCAAGGGCACAAGCATAGAAAGTGAAACAAGGACAGCTGGATTTGAAGAAACGTGCTGTGTAGTGATGTGACATTTGTGAATAAGCTGGCTCTTTTGAATGGTTCCTTAATGTGAACGGTTGGATCCAGATCTCATTTTTTAAAAGAGCCAAATCTTTTTTTTTTTAATTTGTATGCATTTTTATACTGATTAACACTGAACCGATACAAGCATCAGCACAGAAGCAGAGCAGGCAACACGAGTGAGAGATTTGTTCCCAAAAAACATATTTGGCATCATATTAATCGTTAGTTTTAAAATTATGGTTATTCTTTTATTTACATTCTGCATAATTTGAAAGGGTAAACACTCTCACCCTCTTAGGTTGAACCATTTTAAACACATTTAAGCCTTGGTCGTTTCTCTCTGGGATTAGCTTGTTGTTAAAATGAGTTCTCACGTTGGCTTCTGTCATATAAACAAATACTAAAACAGCCAGTCTTTTGAACGGCTCTTTGAAATGAACGGATTCAAAAGATTTGGATCCCATAAAAGAGCCCAAAGTCCCATCACTAATGCTGTGACCTTATAACTACAGTACCTCCTAGAAACAAGATACTACACATTTTGAAAACGTGAAGATAATAAACATCCCATTGCTGTAATTAAACTCTATGGTGTGAGATTTCTGTTCATCTATTTCCATTTGAAACCCCTGCCAAAGTAATCCGTATTCCTGTTTTTCTGTTTATTTATTGCAGCGCACCATGCCTGGTTTATTCCTGTATCAAAGAAAGACACATTTGAGTGAAACTTTGTTATTATTAGGCTGGTGTTTTTTTTTAAATGTTGATTACTCTTGGTAATAGGCTAGGCTCCACTGACAGAATATTTGAACAGGTTTATGAAAATAGGGCTTTGGGAGATAGAAGTGAGTCGGTAAGATAAATATTTTTTGCAGTGCCGATGAACCAACCGCTTTGTTTATTCACGTTTCTAATTGGAATTGTTGAAAAATATATAAAAAGCAGATTTATGCTTTAATGAAGTAAACACCCATGTCTATTCTTGTGTTATGAATGTTAATGGCTTGGGTTGATCTGGTTTTCATTGCTTACCTGGATTAGGCTAAGAGCGCTTTCCCTAAAGCCTAAGTGCTCCAGGCAAATATGTGTGGCACGTTTTTTAGTTTAGTTTTATTATTTTTTTTAATCATAGCGTGGTTAAGCCTTGTGAATCTTATTTTACTAAGACTTTTCAATCTGGCAACACACCACATTTGTTCCAGCCCTCCTAAACTCTAAACTACTTTCAGCCACCCTTCTGTTCACCTAAAATGCCTTCAGAAATGCATTCCTATTGAACGCCTTTCAGCTGTTTTACGATTACTATCTACACTATTGAATCTATTATACACTCTTCCTACTTGCATACTATTGTCTACATGGAACCTCCCCTTTACCTCAGTGAGCGCCTTACATCAGAACGCTCAGCCCCCTCCCACTGCCTCCACGGGCCCAGGACTAAGCCCTCCACTATGGGAGATGGAGCTTTTCAGGCTGTTGCTCCATGCCTGTGGTATACCCTCCCAGAATCCCTGAGGAAACCACAAATGTCTCTAAAAAAAAGGCCCCAAACTGTTTTTGGCATAAAAAAGACAAAGAACACTTTAGTTAAAGAAACCGTATCTAAGATTTTGATAAACATGACCTATGTGCGTCCCTTCATACAGTGTAAACATGTTCTTATCAAACATAGCTCTTACTGGTAACACTGTCATACAGATTTTTTCTTGATTACAAAAAACACTGAACATGATGGCCAAGTTCTTTGTTTTAATTAGCTGTTTTGGTTCTCAAAACAATGAACCAATCAGATAGCAAACTAAGCCTCACAAGAGTCTCATTTGGGTTGCCAGTTGCAATGATGAAATCCTGTTGGTTTCAAACTAAAAGCACTCTCTCTGATCTAAATCCTCATTATCTAAACCCCAGCACCTGCAGCCAATCATGAATCAGTGCTAGTGCAGCCTCTGCAGCTCAGTGAGTGAATTCAGGGGGTTCTGAGCTTTCACATGAGGCATGACCTTATCCATATACTGAGAATGATACAATTTATTTGCCAATAGAGTTCTTATAATTTGATATTTTGCTCTGGGAATCCAAAAAGACACACTTCATCTTACTCTGACCTTCACTTTGCTCATTCAGCAAACCTTTTGAGTTTTATTTCTATAAGCATTTTTAAAACCCAAAGAATTTGACACTGAATGGACTGGTTTCAAAACGGAATAATTTTCTGAAGTGTGAAGGCAAAGAGATATGGGATGGAGATGGTGGAATGGGTAACGGAGAGGTGCTCTTCACTTCAAATGTCCATTTGTTTTAGCCTGTCTTACTTTATCACACTGCCCTGGAGTTAGTCTCTGATAGAATTTTGGGGCGAGTTTGAGAGCTCAAAAAAGACCCAATCTGACACTTTGTGACGCCAACCTGATCCCGGTGTGGAGCGTTGTCTGTTAACTTCCTTTTCCACCAAGTCTTTGCAAGACCACCCACACAACCCAAACATCGACATGCATAAAGATCATTTTAAAAGTTTCCACTTGTGAAATGTATATGTAACCTTGACATAAAGGTTCAATGTATTCAAGTACTAGGCCCATGTCAATAGATTATTGAGGAAAAACTTCATTTCTGTTCAATTCAGTGTAAGTCAAATAAACAATGTAAAAGGTGAGTGATCCCTATGCATTGTGATATAGATTATGGTTTAGTATAAAGTATTCAGTCTTTCATAAAAGTTTATTATTTGCTTTCAGCTATTCATGATTCAGAATTCTTTGGAAGTTTTTCTCATTTGTTATTAAACCAGATAGTTATTTCATTATTTAGACAAAAGAGGTCCACTGCCAGAACTACGGTTGCGCTCCAAAATATCATACGTGATTATAGTGTCACTTGTTTCTCTGACACTAGATCCATACAGGTTTCATTGAATTGCATACACAAACCACAGGCTTACTATTGTGACTATACTCTATGGAGGTACATGCAACAAAATACTTAAAACCATATTGTCATTTTAAAGAACCATGAAGTACTTTTACTCACAGGCTAAAAGGCCCAAATCAAAGCCATTTGTCATCCTGTTGTGCTGTTACCGATGGTGGCAATATCTGCTCGGTGTGTGTCTTGTGTGTTGGTGTGTCCCCGGATCACCTGCTTCACTGCTCCGTTTTGTCTCGGGAAAAGTTCCAGAGATGAAGGGACTACAGCAAGGCAGAAAGGAGCAGGAGAGGGAGCTGTGGGCTGGGAACGCTTTTGTATTGTCAGCAGAAACATTGTTTTATGGATGCGGTGTTTACAGTACACTGGTTGCCATATTGTGTGTGTGTGTGTGTGTATGTGCGTGTGTGTGAGAGAGATTGTGTAGCGAGACCTCTATGTGTTCTGCTGTGGCCTTACCTGTCCGGGAGATGAATTGGGGCTGCCACGGTAGTAGAGTTTGTGTGTAACTACATGTATGTGTGATACCGTGAGACGCATTAGCTGGCGTCATGGACATGTTTGACTGTTTGTTTGGAGCCTGCCCGCGGGGCTTATGCATTCTACATGAGGCGATCGCGCTTTATGTGTCAAAGCCATTTATTTGCCCAAATGCTCAGAAAGCACCGGCGCTCAGTAGAGCCTTTGTTTGTGAAACGCTCAACGGTGTACTCCTGGACCCGATTCAGAAGTATACATGAACATGCTACGTGTAAGTCACTTATTCAACTTGAAAGAGTTACTCAGCCAGAAACACTTGTATTTGGCTCCTATACAGGTTCTTGTTATTCATTCCATTCATTATATGCAATATTTGGCCTTGTACGGCTCACTATTGGACATAGTGGTGAAAGGAAATCAACATAACATAAATCTGTAAACTACTCAAACAAAGATAAGATGGAGTTTTTGTATCTAAATTTCAAATTGTCCCACGGCTACATCTCCTATGCTTTTTTTCTTCCACACAAAAAAAAAAAGTCTGACGGATTCTGACACTATACAGTGTAAATAAATAATATGAAAATTGAGATTTGAAAATGAAGGATAAAATATCTATTCATATGCCATAAGCAGTGGCTATGTAGTAAATACAGTTAGTAAAAGACCATTATGATGTGGTATTGTTTCTGTTTTTGCACAACCCAATTGTGTGCCTATTGTATATATTTCATCTATATTTTATGTGATTTATGTGAGTCCTAGCCCCAGAGTGCCCGGGAGTCAAACCCAGAACTTTCTTGCTGTGAAGCGAGAGCACGGACAGCTGTCTATCACAGACTCCGCCCCTGATCAGACCCATATAGTTTTCCTTTCACTGTCTGGTTCCTCACTTTTCCTACATTTTCAAGTTTTTGCAAAGAGGAGAGAAAGGCTTAAGCCAGGGGTGAGTTTAACATCACTGCACGTTGCGTTTTGAAGAGGAAAGAGCAGGTGCTTCATTAATAAATGTCTTCTCTACCATTCGTTGGCACCAGGAGTTTTTTTTTTTTTTTAAAGCAATCCAATTAAATCCGTACTTAGAAACCCAGGACTGCAAGCCCAACTTTGTATTTAAAAATATTCCTGCTCTTCAGATGCTTCTGTGTGCTTAGGCAAAGTGCACTGGGGGGAGTAGAAAAATTGAGACCAATAAAGTTTTTCAATAAACTTTCCGCAAAAGCAAGAGTGCACCAATATTCTGTTTCTGCCTAAGTTCAATATAGAACCTTTGTAATGGAGCTGTGCAACCCTGCTATTCATCTCCACTGTTTCCAATTCAGTGTTTAAGTGACCTGAAATATATCTTCCGTATTCTCATTTTGCCTGATCTGGTGATTTATGGGCCTTGTCTGCGTGTAGAGAAGATGTGAATAAAACCCAACAAGGTGAATCTACTATAAAAGTCAAGCATCAACAACACAGGGATAAACGTGCACATTGGTATAGTTATTATATAAAGTTATACACCAGATTCTGATTTCTGGTTGCTGATATCTGATTAAATAGATTATGTTTTAATTTTACACATACTGGTTATTTCATTTTTCTTTTCTTTTTTTTTTTTTTTTTTGAGAAAGCTGATGAAGGTAAAATTTGAAATCCCCCAATCCAACAGAAGTATTTACTAACTCCTATTAAACCTACTTAGAACTGGAATTGTATAAACATGAGTTGCCTGGCAAGTCCATGATATCTGCATTTTTTATACATAGAGATATCAATCAATGTCATGCCTCGACAGACAGTAACATGCATGCATTGCTTATCTATCATTTTGAACAAAATCAACATATCTCACCCATAGACTGTATAAAGAAGTGGACTAGGTGAGTGTGATGTCACCGATAGCGTTCAGCTCCAAATGGAGCTCGTCAAGGCTTGTAGTTATAGGGGCGAATTTAGAGTCGAGTTCCATATTTGAAATTCTGACCACGAATATGATAGTAACCAAAGAGCCAATCCGAAGCCAGGCTGTTGAAAGAACGGCCCTTCCTGTCCGCACGACGGGTTTAGCAGGGAGCGGGCCCTTGGGGAAAGAAGGCACCTGATTTGTCTGTTATTAATGTTCATATCTTGATTTATGGACAAAATAGCCAAATAAAAACACCAGGACCATGTAGAGCGGGTTAGCGATGTCCATATTTATACACAGTCTATGATCTCACCTCAGATTAACAGAGTTTAGTGCTTGGCTCATTGATTTTGCATAAATCCGCAATGTTTTTCACTCCCCTGTGATATTTTTTCCCTTTCTTTTTTCCTTGTAAGTAGCCATGTTTGTTTTGATGTGGAGGGACTATGTGTGTCTCTGCCTGGCTAATCCACCTGTAAATTATGCCCATCTGAACTCGGGGAGATTCAGCAGTGACCAGACACATCCTCGTAAAGTATTGGAGAAGCGGATCCCAGGCAAACACTTAAGATGATTGTTTGTTAAAATCCATTTTACATGCAAAAACATGTTATTGGCCAAAGCTTTAGCGAGTTAGAATATTTTTATTTATTTTATATATTTTTTCTTGTTTTGAAAATGTGACCCTTTGGCCCCACTGCCAGCCACTGACTAAAAATCCTTTTTAATCTAGCGGCTGCAGGTAAAGCATTACCCCAATTCCATGTGAAGGTGGGCTTGAACAAATTAGTGATGTGTTTGGGTCGTTCTGACACTGGTCTTTGATGTGAGTAATTGGAAAAGGTGCATCCTCTCTCAGTGTGAATGTAAAAGGAGGAATTATGGGATGGCAAGGGTTGGGATGAGAAACAGCTGGGGGGAAATGTAATATCAGGAAGATGAATGAGTGTGATGACACAATCTATATGTAAATCGATATGTGGCCTGTCCTGACAAGAAGTGGAACCGCTTTTTTTGTTGTTTTTTTTGGGATGGGTTGACAAATTGGTGTTATTTTTAGTGTGTTGACAAAAGGAGGCTCTTCAACAATCAATGTCACCTTTTAGATGTACTTCCTTTTATTTGAGGTTTTTTTTTTTCAGTTATAATTATAGGCCAGTGTAATAGCAGTGTGGTAGTCATTCGGTGCCTACAGCCCACAGTCTGTTTCACCATCATCAAATATACAATGTTACTAGCACACACATGCAAGATGGAGAAAATGTCAATAAGTAGCCTATTGAAAGAAGAGTATGAGAATAGGAGACTTCCAAAGTATGAACAAAAAATACAAAAAAGACTGACATTTCTGATGCGGGTTACTGTGTTACTGATGTTTTTGAAAAGAGGAAAACAACAGTGATAGCCAGTATGCTAATAGGTGTGAGAACACCCATTAGGGGCCTGAACGATTATGCAAAATATGACTCAGGCACAGTTCACACTTAAGGTAGCACAATAGACCTAGCTAACAAACAGAAACTGTAAACAAATAGATGTGTTAGTTTCAGTGTTCTTCCCTTCAGACAGGCAGTGTCTACCAATAATCTGACCAGAACTGAAGAAGCCACTTGGATGAGCAGCAAAACATCTTCACTCTAAAACTTTGCAGTTGACAGAATATAACTTTTCTTTTGCTATGCTGTAGTAAAACTCTGGATACTACTTATGCCACAAACAACAGAAGACATGACAGTGGCTATTTAATTCCTTCAGCTATCATTATTATTATATTCAGAGTCTCTATGAATGACCTAGAAAAATGTTTTTATAACATGTAAAATGGCAGAGAGCTACTCCTGTTAGCAGTCACAAGAAATTAGGCCTGTCATGATAATCACTATATCAACTTATCGTTCAGGATATGAAAGCTGGAACTATAGATTTTGGGCTTCAGTATTTATCATAAGTACTTTTTCTTTGCAAAAGTGGGGAGATTTTAGTTAATATGATAAGATTTGTGCTGTGGAGAGGTGAACAAGTCCCTTTTATGGCTAATTTTGGTACATTCTGCCCATTATTTGTTGCAGCTCATTTCTTTTAATGAAACAGTCTATTTAAAAATGGTTTACTGGGATAATCCTGCATTATTAAAATTTTAATTAGTGGCATAAAGTATGTTCAATATTATTGTTTAACGCAATATTTCTCTGTAGCAATGTATTGCTCTTCAAAATTTGTTATCGTGACAGGGCTAGACGAAATGAAGTCGATATAATGGTTAGCCAGCCTTAGATAGGGTACAGTCAGATGCCTATAAACCAGAAACCATTATTCATTTCTTATTAAATTTAAAATATTCAGTGTAATTTAGCCTATAATTCCTCCATCCTTTGGAGACCTACTTTGAACGGAGTGGAGAAAGCTACTGCTAGCTCCTCACCTACTGGTTGGACACCCCTGCACTTAACCTCACGTCCCCTACAACTAAATAATCCACAAATTTACAACATAATGGTAAAAAGAATGACATTCTGAACTAATTATACACATTCTCAAGTCCCAGGTAATTTACCTCAAAGTGCTTTGTTTTGGTCCGTGTCACGCAGGTTAGATCGCTAATGACCCTGTTCCTGCTTCAAACGGACTCACAGGGGCTTTGATGAAAAGAATTCAGAGACATGCACTCTCACCCGTACATGTCAAAGTCCCTCCTAAAGCCACATGACACTAAAGCACTATGGCCCCACTCGGGAAGCCATTTTGCTATTCATTTAGCATACACTTGCTTTTTATGTTCACCACGTCTCCCACGATGCAGCAGTGACAAAGGCTACGGTCAGCAGATGCACCCAGCACAACACCCTGACTCGGATTGATTTCTTTCCATCAAAAGGTAGGTTTCCACATTCAATAAGCCTTTGATCTGCTGCACAATGACAGTAATAGTAGAATATTTTTATCTTCATTATGTGTCTTTTGAGGGGGTACAGCGGGTGAGAGTGCAAACAGCATGGACACTGATGCGCATGGCCAAAAACTGTAGCCGTGCCTCGTCCACCCTGCTGTGCTGGCCTTTCATTTGTTCAGATTCAACACAAAGAGGGGTCCCCAAGCCAGATATGTTTTCATTTTAGCCCAGAAAAAACTGAATTTAAATGAACCCAAATGTCTTTATTTTTATTTTATGAAATGTGTGAAATAATAGCACTGGTGGGAAGTGATTGAGTTACAGCACTGACTGCAGTGGCCTTGACGTGCTGCTGTGTCTATTATCTTATTGATTTTGATTAGCACATCCCCCTCTAAGTGAAGCCCCAACATTCTGCCGGTGTTATTCTAGATTCTCTATTAGTAATGGGGCATTTGGCTCCTTTATGGGCTCTGAATCTTGTGGATCCGTTCATTTCAAAGAGCTGTTCAAAAAAACTGGCTCTTTCACTATTTATTTATATGACAGAAACCAATGTTAAAACTAATTCATCTACAAACTAATCACAGAGAGAAACGGCCAAGGCTCAGATGTGTTTAAAATGGTTTAGTGTGTTTACCCTTTGAAATTATGAATCATCTAAATAACAGTTATTTTTTCACATTATTATAAAAAAATAGTGCAGTGTTTTAAGATGTTTTAAGACATATGTTTTAACATGTTTTTTGTGCACAAAGCTCTCACTTATGTGGCCTGCTTTGCTTCTGAGCTTCTGAGCTTCGGTTCTTTTAAAAAATTTGATCCGGTTCCAACCGTTCACATTAAGGAATCGTTCAAAAAAGTCAACTCGTTCACAAACACAGATCACTATTCTCTATGAATGTTCCAGCTTCCTTTACTGCCATGTGCTTGAGAATTTACTTTTTTCCCCAAGTTTTCATCCATAATATTTTGAGATTTTTTTCCCCCTTAATTTCATTCATAACCAGTTCAGCAGTGTTCATTTTTTGAAAATGGTAAAAATGGTAAATGGTCACATTTATATAGGGCTTGTCTAACTTTAAGCCAAGGCAAGGCAAGTTTATTTGTATAGCACAGTTCATACACAAAGTAATTCAAAGTGCCTTACAGAATAAGAAAGACATTGAAATCACAATACAACAAATCAAACCACAAATAATCACAAATAATCATCATAAAATGAACATTAAAAAAAGAAGAGTGCAGAATAAAAACCTTTCAGTCATATGCACAGCTAAACAGAACCGTTTTGAGCCTGGATTTAAACATTGTCAAAGTAGAGGCCTGTCTCACATCTTCAGGAAGACTGTTCCAGGTTTTAGCTGCATAAAACTGAAACGCTGATTCTCCATGTTTAGTCCTGACTCTGGGCACCAGCAGGAGGCCGGTCCCTGAAGTCCTCAGAGTGTGAGATGGTTCATATGGCACTAACATGTCGGAGATTTAAGGCAGTTAAGGTGCTTTACATCAAGGAACCACTCACCCAATCACACACCAGTGTACGCAGACACTTTTGGATTAGGGGATCTGACCAGTTTGCCAAGGATGTTTATGTCGAGAGCGGAGTTTGAAATGCCAACCAGGATGAACACTCGACCAACTGAGCTGCTGTTGCCCCAGTAGAATAATTTGCAGTCTTTTTAATTTTTTTTTTTTTTTTACATTACACTTAACTTTTGGCTTTTTCCTCCTTACAACTCATCACTAATCTAACATATCCACCCAAGTGCACTGATGCAGAAACAATCGGTCATATTAACCCATAAAGCATTAATTACTCCCACTCCCCAAAAGTGTCTTATGTCCTTGCCAAACCAACTTGCTACAATCTTCTTGCTTGTTTTTGCCAAATCTAATAGTTAATGAGCATCCATCTTTTCTTTATTGCCCCGGGATACTGAGTCTGCAGCAGGTACACAGCAGACCCCCAAGGGCCTCCCTCACCCATCTGCCTATGTCTGCCTCCCCCTTCAGAGCCAGTGGGTCATGTGGGTCTAACATACCCTCCCTTTGGCCAATCAGCTGCCGGTACTCCCCTCGCCTCGGGACAGCCTGCTCATGTGTGCGTGCCCACCCCCCACAGTCACTTTGGCCCTTGGATTTCTCCGCTCCAGCACAAGCATCTGCACATCTCCACAACACCCGGGGAAGGGCTTTGAGCACACCCACAAACACCCACGGGATCGAGACAGGGGAGCTTTGGGGGGGAGCATGTGCAAGACTGTCACATGGATTTGTGTCCATCATGGCAGCGCTGGGCCTCCAGGGCGGTGACAGAAGATCAGAACAGCCAGTTTCTACAAAGGGGGAGATCCACGGCACTGGAACCAACTAACCCACTTTGAAACTGGAGCAGTCACAGGATGTGGTGTGCGTCTGTGTGCTGGGCTTTTTGTAGTGTGCCACAAAAGACAGTAATTTTTTTTTTTTTCTAGAACAAGACTAATTTAGATATATTCTCTCAGAATATCAAGTAGATTTAAGCATCATTAGGGATGGATCCTCTCCACTGTCACCAAGTGCTGCTGAAGAGGAATCGTTTTCAATGTTTAGTGTCTTAAAGATGCTTGAAATTAGTGCTCTGTAAATAGCTAATTATGCTTTGTCTCATTTCTAAAAAACAAAGAAAGACATGTGGATCCAAGTTATTTTGATTAAAAAAAATAAAACAATTTGAGCTTATTACTGAAATAAATGTATCCTACGTTTTTGTTCAGACGGAATTACATTTTCCATAGTATTGACTTAGTTTAAAGGTCCACTATGTGCCACTTTTCTGACGGGGGTTCATCTTATCTGAATGAATATTTTAATATTTTGTCTGAAATGTTCCACAGTATGGCATTAAATGTATCTAGTTACATGTGTTGAACTATTGCTTACACAGCTGTATAGATCTGACTTGTCTTAGTGCACCTGCTTGTCACTATAGGGATTGATAAGTTTTAATGCAACAGTGGGAAGCACTTAGGCAGTAATCCTCTCTGTCCAGTCTCTTCCTGAAACATTACATAGCACAACTTTGAACGATGTTTTGTTCTTAAAAAAGCACTCTCCTGAACAGATGCTGTACATTTGGACATGTGGAGATCATTGTTTGCAAGTAGAAATATATGATGTTTAATGTGTTAACAGCATTTGTGTTTAAAGCGCCCTTCCACTTGTACCCCCACCAAAAAAGCTCTGTGATATGCTACCTAAAATTACTCTTTATCTTGAGTTTGTCCTTCCATCATACTTTTCAATTACACAAAACCCGATTATCCTTTGAATTCTTTTGTTATTAGGACTTTTGCTTTCGAAAGCTACTGAAGGTCAACTCATCTTCTGCGGAGCACTGTTGACAAAGAAACATGTTACACTTTACTCTAACGTCTAATTAAACAATCACATCTCTAACAATGGGGCACAAATAACAGACAAAATTCAATGTCTTCTTTGTTGATGGACGTTCCCTGTATGTTCGCAATAAGACCATCCATGGAGGCAACAATCGTGGAGACAATATGCTGGGATAAGGCCCTCTGAAAGGAAGCAGCTATAAACAGCTTTCAGTTCAAGGTTCAGTGTGTTCCCTGGAGAAGGCACAACCTCCCGTAATGTGTACATCTCCACTTACAGTCTCACGGCTCTAGGACACACATTTCGACCCCGGCTTCCTTTTGTATTTATTTGCGCTTAACTTAAAAATAAAATAGTGATGAAATTAGTTTATGGCAGTCTGAAAGAGAAAAAAACTTGTAAACACTTGACACTGTACTCCCGCTGAAACATCTTGTACATGTGTAGCGTTGGGCTCTTGAGCGCGGAAGATGACAAGAGGATGAGAGGAGACAGACACAACAGTTGCATCATGGTTGTAACATCTGAGGCATTTATGATTTATTTATGGGGCTTATTTGTTACTGGGGTAGATCTGTTTTTGCGAACAGAAAGAAGGCATCGCTGGAGGGGGAGAAAATGTAAGATTAAATGATGGGATGAAAACAAACAAGGAAAAATAGACAATTGAGTTGATATGTTGGTGATTGATCTAGGCGTATATTTTATTTCCATGTGAATGAATGTGTTCATGTGATGTAATTGTAAATTTCCTATGGTTTATGGTTTATCTATGTACAAGTTCAAAAACGCACTATCCATGACAATTATTTTAGTACGAAAAGACACACATTTAAAACCTAAAACTTGGCTGTATAATATATGAAAAATATGAATGGGAAATGTACTTCCAGAACTGTGTCGGATTTCAAAGTGGGTGGGACAATATTACCTTGTGCAGCCAGATGGATTATAGCAATATTTGTGAGTTCACAAACTCACAAGAATCCATCTTGGCATGCTCCCACTGGTGCGACTGGGCCCGACCGCTGGTGGGCCGGAGACTGGACCAATCACAGAGCAGCACTGTGGTTTGGGCAAACAAATATGGTGACTGCGGCTGATGTACATTGGCCTATTTTTGTGAAAATACAGACTATTTTATTTGTGAAAAATGTGCAGAGGAAAGTGTTTTGTTCACTTGTGGACGGGACAGATGTTTGTGCTTTTCTCTCAACCGGATTTAACAACGGTCTTTTCGTCTTGTTCCGCTGTTGTGACGCTTCCACCAAATCCCAATCACTTTCAGGGAGTGATGCCAGATTGATAATGTGTAGAACTCAATTCAGAGAGCTACACATGAATCTGGTGTGATACAATGGCCACTGATTGAGAATACCCACTTTTACAATAATTCAGTAGTGCCACTTAGATTCACATGGGTGGCAAAATATAACATTCAAATAGAATAAAGTAAACAAGACAAGGGTGATTCAGTGATTTTTTCTGATTAATTAGGTAGAGTTGGACAGTTAATGCAGGTCCAGAGGAGTAATGTTACATAAAAAATAGATGAGAATGAGCTGTAATGTGTGCAAATGAATGAGTAAACACCCACATGAGGAGCCCGACGCTGCTCTGAAGCGCTGCATACCGTAATAATGGCTTTATTTTTGACTGGAGGCAGAATCTGAGAGCTTTGAGTCTTTAATTGCGTGACTCCCACAGTTGACAAAGGTAAAAAAGTTAATTAATGTAAAAGAAAAAAACATATTTGGCCATCACAAGTGCACCATTTACATGTTACATAAACCTCTTTATGTCAAATGCATCTTTATCGTATGCATTTTTGAATCCATAACGTATTTTATTTTGAGTGTTTTTGTTTCCATCCATCTTTTTTCTGTTGTTTGTAATCTCTTCTTCATTAGTCAAACCTATTTTGATTTTCGGCGTCACTGCTATAACGATGGACGATATAGCGGGCTGGAAGGGGAATTACCTTCGACAGCCTGGCTTTAGATTGGCTCTTTAGTTGCTGGTTTGTTGCCTCGATGAGCTTCATTTGACTGGAGCTAAATGCTATGGGTGACGTCACACTCCCTTAGTCCACTTCTTCATACAGTCTATGGAGGTAGCCTGTGCTCCCCAGGCCTCTCCCTACAAAAACACCCAAGCCGTTTATAGCCAGGGCAAATCCAACTACTATGGGCCTTCGACAGGAAATCCACTTGTAATTACCAGATCAAAAGCATTCAGTCTCTCATATACATGTTTATGTCATTCTGCAAACAACCTTATTCCACCCCACCCACTTTTGCTGTAAATGCTACTAAACTTCGCTTTCTTTGTGGTGATACTTCCGGTTAAGTGGAAATCCCATTCATTTCAATGTAAAATTTCGGAAAAGTTTTGCTGCTGAAATCTGATTAAAAGTAGCTTAAAAACGGGAAGCTTAAAAAAAGCTTTGTAGTCTGTATAGAACTTATTTGTTGTCAAGATCTGCAGCCCCATGCAAAATAATACAACCCTAAATACGATGGCGGCGTCCACGGCAACTTCCGGAATAAGGTGACTAGAAGGCATGCACTCATTCAGGAGAGACTGTCATTTGCCTTACTCGAAAGCTTATGGCTGATAAATAAGCGCTTTTAGAGGACAGTAATTCTTCATATAAACACTGTATAATGAGGGCTGCAGTGGAAGTAATGAGTTGTTTTTTTCCGTTCCCTTATCAAAGATCATTCATCGGTGATTTTACTGCAGTGGACAAGTCTAACTTTTGGAAAACTAAACAGAGCCTTTTCGGTAATTGGACTAAGCATCCTTTCAGTTCATTGGCATCGATGTGTGAACTTTTCAGCAGATGAGAAATATTGACAGCGGGATTTGTGTTCTTCAATAAAAAATGATTTCGAACAAAGCCGTAAAAAAGTCCTGTTGAAGTTTTAACACAAGGCAAAGTGTTAAACTCCATTTTGTTTCATATCTCTGACCTTTACCCAATAATTATCGTGCATCAGCAGGTGACTCACATATGGAAGATTATTATGTATTTGTTAATTACATTCTGACACCTTTTTCTCACCTCTCTCTTAGGTTTGTTGCCGCGTTCAGTGGCAGCAATTAAGGTTAAGTATTTATAAAGTGCTGGAAATTCACATGGAGGGAGCTGGGTGTGTGTGTCTTCTTACCCACACGCAATATTTGTCAACTGCGACCCCTCATTTCCAATTCGGCGTGAGCCTTTTGAAAAAATCCCCACACTGGCTGTTTTAATGATGGCTGTGAAGAAGTTTTTATCTCATCAAAAGTTGGGAGTTACATGGCAAAAAAGCGCCAACAGCCCGGGTGCTGTGTATAAAAGGGGGTTTGAAGAAGGTAAACACAATTAGTTGAAGTGATGCATTAATTCACGGCATGGTCTAATTATACTGGAGCGTTACAATGGTGCTGATGCCTCGACAATGAAGGCTTGAATGTGTGTGTGATTTTGAATTTTTTGAATGATATTTACTCCGTTGTTTGTGGAATGGTAATGCGAACTCCAGTCACTCACATCTAGTATACTACACGATAATCATGTCAACACAAGATGTCTGGATAAAATATTTGTTTTATTATTATGGAAATGTGTACAGCTGAGAATGACTATGAAGTGTAACTTGTAGCTTTGTGTAAGGAGTGTATACAGCATGTATATATATATTGACATAGCTAACGTGCTAGCCGCCGCGTTTCAAATAGGAAGTGAGCAGGGTCGCGCTTCCGGCTCCATTGACTCTGGCTCTGGCCAATTCACTTTGTATTGAGAAACTGTCGCCCCTCTCTCCGTAACTGCTGCTGTCAGGCTCATCATTTTGATCTTGTTCATATTAACCCACTACATGATTCTGGTATTTTTATTTTGCTGTTGTCTGTAAATCAAGATATGAACTTTAATAACACACAAATCAGGCGACTTCTCTCTCCGAGGTTGCTCCTGCTAGCGTTTGATTGACAGCGTTGCTAAGCGCTCGCCCCCTGCTAAACCTGCTAACCTAAGGGGCGTTACCTTCAGAGGCCTCGCTCCGGATTGGCTCTTTGGTTGCTATGATACTCGCGGTCGGATTTCCAAATATGGAAGTCGGCTCCAAATTCGCCGCTATAACCGCTCCGGCCTCGATGAGCTTCATTTGACTGGAGCTGAACGTACAGCAAAAGTAACAATACAGATTTTCCATAATGTAAGATAGCAAAAAGGAAAAAAAAAAAAATCGAATGCAGTTGAAAAATTGTACTGTATAATGTGAGTACTCTTTAGGAAGTGAAATGAGTTTCCTTGAGCATAAGTACATCTTGAAACTTTCTGAAATGGGTTAAATTAGAGCTTATTGCACCAAATATAGCAAGACATGTTTATGCCCGAGGAGCTTGTGTTTAGTAAAAAGGAGCGGGTTTAGAGATTGCTTTTGCCGAGTTGTCTTAAAGATTTGCAGAATAAATTCCCACTGCTGTGTCTGTTTTGGCAGAGTGGTTTGTTTGACTGCCTCACAGAAAAGGGGTGAGGGGTCCAAGTTCAGCTGCTCTTAAATTACATTTCTTGATGTCATCTCCACGTCTTCTCTTCTTTCATAAAACGTGCCTGCATATCTTGATAAATTGCCAGTTAAAGGTGCGCTGCGTAACCTTCCTAATGGTGTCCATTTATTTCTCAAAAACAGGCTTTCTCACTGTCAGGAGACTTGCCTCTCCACAGATCTGACCTGTAAATTGGCCTAGTGTTGTCTCCATGGGGATACGTTTAATGCTCTACTGTGGAAGAATTCAGGCAGGACAATAACATCTCTATGGAGACAAGCAGTTGGTGTATCATCCACTAGAAAAGGTACGTAGTTTGGCAAGATGTTTTTTTTCTTTTGTTATATGTTTATATTTTACAGCCACTGGAGCAAGCCTTGGACATCTTCTGGCATCACATTCAGAAAATAAAATGATGATAATGTTGGTAGAGTGTTTGTCCACTGATCTGAAGGTTGACGGTTCAAAACCCGCTTCTACAGATGAATACTGCCATTGTGTCCTTGAGCAAGACACTTAACCCACCTTACCCCCAGTGTCAGCATACACTGGTGTATGAGTGTGTGTGAGTGGGTGCCCCACCTTACCCCAGTGTCAGCATACACTGGTGTATGAGTGTGTGTGAGTGGGTGATGTAAAGCGCTTTGAGTGCCCTGAAGGTGGAAAAGCGCTATATAACAATGTGACCATTTATCATAAAAAAAAAAACTATATATGACTTTTATATATAGTAAAAATATACACATACTTATCCACAATCCTATAGCGGACATTTGTATTGGATGCTATGAAAAATGTATTTAAAAAAAGTTTACTTTAAAGCAATCTGACACTTCTTTGAGTGACCAAAGGCTTAAGCGATGCAGCGGTCTGGCCATGTAGATAAAATATACACCTGTTATGTATGCAGTATGCAGAAATATGCATAATACTTATTAATGCTGCATACACTATATAATTACTGCACTTCTTATGGTAATCGGTTTACTGGGGTGACAGAGCTGTAGGACATCTTGATAATAGCCGCTTCATATTTCGAGATTGTATTGATACATAATCCTCTGTCTAGAGAAGAGCCATGTAAAGGAGGGGGGATGAATGGAGCTGTTGACTGACTGGAGTGGCTTGTTGCAGATGTCAGCGTGGCCGGCGTGCTCTCACTCACTCGGAGCAAAGATATATCTGAGGACCATTACCTCCCACTCGCCGATGGAGAGGTACGGTGGCCCAGAGCTGCCACTTCAAATCAGCAAGAGCCAGGGTCCAATCACAACAACCCTCTCTACGGTGCCACCATCCATCACACATCACACACACACACAGGAGATATGCTGCTCTAATACAGTTTATTCTCACCGTCTTTCATAATTTATGTCCATCCACATCCTTGTTCAGTAATGAGATACCATTGTGGATTGTTACAAGGTGAACTGCCAGAGAAAGTTTGTTTGTTTTGTTGGTAGTGTTATGCAAGAACCTTCCAAGAACCTTCCAAAAAGTAATTCATAAAGTTATAGTTACCTGTAACTTCTCCCTCAAAATAATTGTGTTAATTGAATTTTTTTTTTTTTTTTTTCAAGTAAAAACAAGCTGTATTCACCCTTATTTGACCTGCAAATCGCCAAAAACAACCAAAAGCCACCAATATAAGCCATTCGTCTCCACAGAGCTCAAAATCACTGAAAGGGACTCACAACTGTACAGTCACAACAACGCAGAGAAAACTACTGTCCCCTTTACACAGCAGACTGTGGCCAAACACGCAGATATCAGATCAATACAAACATGTTCACGCCACATGACGGCGCTGATAGACTTGTAAAACCAGAGGTGAATCGTTAAACAGATGTTAAATATGCCGCACTTGCGATAAGTAGCGTGAGCAGAGAGCTGCGTCCTCTATGGCTGTGCTGACGTATTTTTAGAGATCTGTAAACACCAAAAGCATATGTCACTCCCGTTGTAGTTTGTCTATCCAAATAACAATGTATATCCATAAAACCCACTCGTATGATGCATATCTCCTCTTGAAATGACCCAACTACACCGCATGCCGAGCTAAACCAATGAAATGTCGCAAAAATCTTTACACCCTCCTTCCGATCGGTCACCTTTACAATTAATCTCTTTTTTTTAACCAGTCACTGTCTCTAACCCCTTGTCTCGGTGTTGTTTATTTCCTGAAACAAAGGAAAAAAATTTGCAGCTCCTCTGAATGAGACGAGAGAGGGAGTCTGATCTGTCACTGCTGCTGCGACTCACAAAATAATGAGCCAGATACATTGCAAAATACAATGTTAGTAACGATAATGGCGTTACAGCAGAGGAAGTAGTAGTAAGTACAGACGAGTAATTAGTTAGATTACTCATTATTGGTTAAAGTAACGTCGTTATACTTAAACAGTGTCATTTATCTGTGTGATGGATGAGTAAATATCTGCATGCTGAACTAAGTACTCATTTATTTTTCCAACTGAGCAAAATGCATACCATGGGATTGTTAAATTTGTTAAGAGTTCAATGCAAACGCACTACTGGTAAATACCTTGCTTAAAGCCTTCAATTGGTGATGAATTTAGTTGATCTTAATCTGCACATTGTGGATTAGTTCTAGATTGATCCCTGGTTTGGCTTGTTCAAGGGGAGTACATATGTCTTTGTTGATCAATTGGCTTTGATCTAAAGTAAAGATTTTGGTTCCCTTCTGACCTTTAAATATATGAAACAGAAAACCGAAAAGTTTCTGATGTGATACTTTGTTTGGAAAGTTTGAGAATGTTAAATTATTAAGGCATGCTCCTTAATCTATGTTGTATGGCAGCACAGCAAGTGGTAAGGCTTGTTGCATCATGTCACCACGTTGATGGGGAAGTAGATGCACAGAGAAATTAGTACAATTAGTACTGCAAAGTATGTAAATATGGGTGAAATAATACATTAGATAAAAGCTGTGAAGTATGCTGGAAATAAATCATATAGACTTTCCTCTCACTCAAACTTTTTTTATTATGGAACATTAGTAACATGTTAAACACTTGTCTTACATTGGGTACATTATTAAGATTTGTGCCAAAGAATGTTGTGAAAACTCTTGCATCAGAGTGGCTTAGGCAAGCAGATGGCTCAGTAGTAGTAGTATGCTAATTCTACTGTGTCAAAAATATCCCCAGGATAATTACTGGGTTTCAGATGACATCACACTTTTTAGTCCTGCACTAGTGGATGAAGCAGTCGTCTTGAGTATACCTAATATGCCTTAATTAATGCATTTGTTAACACCAGACATTTTACCAGAGAAAGTTCAAAGCACAGTTGCATCACAGTGTCTTAGGCAGGCACATTTAGTGTTGGGTTTGTGGTTGTGCACAGTTTTAGTTACAGGATTAGGACTTATTGGCAGTATTTTGGCAGAAACAGTTGTTAAACCTACACCAACATGAGTTCACACAATGGCTTTTTTTAATCTACACTAGAAACAAAAAGCCTTGTTTATTCATGATTGATTGCTTTATAATGAGGTGCATTGGCAAATGTAATACCAACTCTAGTTTGGTTTATGACAAGTTAAACTGCCAACTTTGAGGGAGGTTATTTAGTCGGCCAATTAGTAGTGAACTTTGGTAGCCCACAACATGAAGGTTCTCAAGATCTGGCAAAGACACCTCCTAAGCATCCTATCTTTAGTCTGCGTACACTCAAGTCGACGGGGAACGAGATAATCAACCACTGGAGCATAGCGGCCAACACACTCGTCCTACGCAAGATCCATCTTGGAAAACTGCCTAATGCATTTTACCAGCCATTGTCACGCTTGCCCAATTTGTTTCTATTTTGCACAAGGGCGAAAGAGTACAGTAGATGCGATGATTAACTTGCGCATTTCAAATGTGTTAATGAGAAGAATATTCATTGGAGTGATTAGCATTTTTAAATGCGTAGACTGGATTTAGCTCAAATTATAGACTAATAACAGGAATTAATTCTAAAGCAACATTAAGAGTTGAACAGTCATTATCAGCCACTTTCATATACAAGTACGTCTTGATCACGCTGAGCCATAAAAATCAGATCTTGTGCATTTCATCATTAATTCATTCATTTTAATCCTCGTCTTGTATCATGCATAAATTATGGTTTATATTCCCAGCTTCCTCTTCCCTTTTTACCAACAAATGTTTCTACTTTGACGCCATAGAAACTCAATGCAGTCAGAGCTCTGCACAAACATGCAAAAGGTTGAACTGGTTTGAAGTTATATTTTTTGTATTTTGTATTATAGTGCCAGCATAGAGAAATGAGGATCTGCTTCAAGTGCTATCCTTGAAAGCTTCCAAGAATCAATATTGAGCGCCTGACCGACCGTGGCTTTTAAATTATCTATTTCATCAAAAATACAAACACACCTTTAAGCACTCCAAACAAAGAATGGGTTAAAGGCAGCATTCTCTAAGTCATTCAGAAGTGAAAGGATGGCAAGGTCCTGTCCAGGCACATAAGATTATATCAACTGTTTACTGTAACTAACCTTTAAGCTTTTTTTGTTTCTGATTTTGAAAACACAATTTTATTTGAACTTCTTTAGCTTTTGTTTCTGTAAAATTGAGTGCACAGGAGGTGTGGGTATCTGGTTGAATACCAAGTACAATTTGTAGGATTTACTGCCCTCTTCAAATTGACTGGTTTCTCAGTGAGGCTGTAAATACATTTGAAGGGTAAAGTTGTAAAACATGCAAATCACACATTTTTGGAGTTCCTTTTTTCACCAAATAAGTATCCGTATACACTATATATATTTAACAAGTGTGCACGCATACAGGCATGGACAGGACAGCACTCTGACCCTTTGAAGGACAGTTCTTTACAGTGTTTCCCAATCAGGGGTACGGGGTGTGTGCATTTATTGGGGGTACTTGAAATTATTTTAGATTTAAAAGAAAAGGCAATGAATGGTATTTGAATGCAAAATATTCTTTGTAGTATGTTTTAAATCTTTGAGTTTGAGATCCAGAACACACACTTCTTCAATACTTTAGGAAGATGTGAGTCTGGTCACTGGTGCATCTCCCTGTTTTCAAATGGTCGTGATTGACAGGTGGATGAGCCAATCAGGGACACCCATGGTCCATCCTTATTGGAAATAATAAAGGATAGAAAAGGATAGAAAATATATATCACAGGGGGCTGAAAAACATCTCAGATTTCTGCAGAATCAATGAGCGAAGCACAAAACTCTGAATATGAGGTGAGATAAATTTGATTTTATTTGTAAATCATAGGTGAACAATGGGCTCCTTTGTTTCACATGTGTCACTGAAAAAACTGATCTGATTGCACGATCACGTTTGACTGGGCTTGAGACGCAACAGAGGACGTGGGGACCAGATTGATATCAATCTGTATAAAAAATACAGAGAGATATCATTCAGCCAGGCAGGGGCGTCGGACTAGGGGGGTAAGGGTACTGTTTACCCAGAGCCCAGTGCAGGGAAGGGCCCCTCACAAAGTCTGTAATATGCATTTTTCATAAGACAATATTTAGTGCGGGTCTCCAAAGATGATTTTTATAGAGGATCCAGAATTTGGTGCTACACTCCTATTGCCAGGCAATCTTTGAGCGTATTTCTTTAGGATAATTTTGGCATGGATTTAATCAAAACAAGAAGATATAACAGTTATACTTGGCAATGTACTAGTGAATGGATTTAAACAAAGACTGGTATTGTTAACATAGGATACTTGGAAGTTTCTTTTTTTTTTTTTTCCTGGTAGGAGTAATAGAAAATCTGTCAACTGGATACAAGAGTGAAGACATTTTGCCACCTATCCAGTCACTTTTCTTTTTCTCAGTCGTCCAGGTTGGTTCCGCTTTTCTTGGAACCAACTTGGACGACTGAGGGATTACACAGACATCTGGTACGATATATTTTTATCACAGATGCAAATTAAAAAGACAGATTCAGCACGATTACAACCAATGCTGTTCCATAATTAATACGGACAGTAGCAATAATAAAACTGACAGTTAAATGAAGTGAAATAGAAGTCCTTCTCTCCCCACAGTCTTAAACCCTGACAACTCTCTCCTAGACCCAGAAAGACTGATAAACCCACCTCACTAGTCCTATATCCTTAAACAGTGTGTTGTTCGAAAGCCTGCAGTAATGGTCGGTAATTATTACGGTGTCCTTCAAATCTGGGAGATTTAAACAGGTAATTAATGTCTCACCAATGTCAAAAGTAGACACTGCATAATTAAGCCGCAGTGTAATTATAACGGGGACATTTACTTGATCAATTAAATGAAATTCACATAAAAATGAATGTTTTTAATTTACCGCCATCATTACTGTTTTTATGAATAGAATGAAATGAGTTTGGTTACTAGTGGTTCAGTCTGCTCATTTTGGGACCTGCTATGACCATTATTAATCTTATACAACATCTGCAAAGCATTCTATATTTTTGGTTATAGGAGGGACTGAGGGGTAGCAGAAGTTAGCTATGGGTTGGGCTTAAAGAGGGATATCATTGCCCCTTTCAGACCGGATGCCCACTTCATACCTTTAGCTAAACTTGTCTTACTTAATACATTTAATACGGTTTTATTCATTTTGTTTGTGTTGAACATAAAAATAACATACTAAACACACACAGTGCAGTTTAAGATAACACTGCTAGCTTAAAATGGCGATTAAAAACTTTATTTCATCAAGATTTTCTGATACATGTTCATAATAATAAAAAAAAACAAAAACAAACAAAAACAATTTCCCCGGTAAACCTGCTATAAATGCCATTAAATGATTTTAAAACAATTACTTTCTATCGACACAAGTGCAGTTTTGGAGGCATCTGAATGAAGTAATATACCATGGGAAATATCTGCTGCTAGGATTTGCTTCTACTAACCGTGATCCCCAACCGACATTAAACAGTATATAAATAAATAAATAAAGTACTTGCAATTAGCTGCCCTCCATTTTGCATGTTTCTTGTAAATGTTGATCAATCGGCTTGTCTTTTATTGACAAAGACTAATTCACTGTTTGATTTTCCAGCTGTTTCTGTTGGCTAAATCAACAAGCCCCGTGATACTACCTTGACATAAAGCTTTGATTAAAAATTCAATATGTTTAGTGACAGGGTAGTTGCCTGGTAAATTCAGAATGATATCTCTCTGTGTTTTGTTATACAGATTGATATCAGTCTGGTTTCTCACATCCTCTGTTGCATCTCAAGCCTGGCCAAACGTGATGATGAGGTGCTTTTTTTTTCGTGACACATGTGAAACAAAGGAGCTCATTGGTCAGTAAAGATTTACAAATAAAATCAGATTTATCTCAAATTAACAGAGTTTAGTGCTTCGCTCATTAATTCTGCAGAAACCCACGATGTTTTTCAGCCCCCTGTGATATTTTTTTTTCCTTTAATATTTCCAGTACGGATGGACCATGCGTGTCCCTGATTGGCTAATCCACCTGTCAGTTACATCCATTTGAAAACGGGGAGATTCACCAGTGACCAGACTCACAACTTCATAAAGTATTGAAGAAGTGTGTATTCTGGATCCCAGGCAACAGGGTAGAGGAACAAAAGTATGAATAATGTACAGCTTATATACAAAGTAGCATAGCACTAGTAGAACTCCATCGAACTTACCTCACTAAAACAAATCTCTGTAAAGATATCTTGTGTCTCCTATACAGCTATACATAGGTACTAAACAGTTTATTTACAATTCACACTTTTTGCTCCCGTTGCACTCCTCATGCCTTGTCTGTTTTTCACTCACTATTGATTTTTGTCAATCAAATGTGAAGTGCAAACACATGACTCACAGCACTGCTACATGTTTGTACGCTGTGTTCTCATGCCAACTATTGTGGGGCTTGCAAAATAGAAATAGAAATATCGACTCTCCTGGATTTTTGTCCCAAATTTATCTGAAACAAAATTGCTCTTCTGTTGTCCACATTGATGATGAATAGCGCTGGTCGTAAGCCCCTTAAGAAAACACGCCGTTATTGCAAGAGCACATTGTTGTTCTAAAAGTCATTATCCGGAAAATATTTGGCGTAGTGGAAGTTTTCTTTGTACTGCCAAACCACTTCGCCAATCATAAAGTCCATTTGTAATATTCCCAGGTGCTCTATAGTCGTGATTGGTTAGACACAATATCCATTACCAACTTGAATCCTGTGCCACTTTACTTCAACGTCATTGTATGTTTAAAAACACTATTAGGATGAATAATAAGGTCTGTCCCAAACTGTAAGTATGGCTCTTGGTAATGATAATGGTTATGGACTAGCGTATATTAGTCTACTCCTGATACACGCCTGAAAACTCATTACTTATTTTCCACATGCACTGGGACTTATTTTAAGCCCATGCTAATCAGAAATATAATCATAGGGCAGCAGCAGCACCGCGCCATCTGCACTTCTCTTTGTCTTGACACTGCTGCAGAGACTTCCTGTTTGAGTGAGTAAAAGAAAATTTCACAATCAGTGCAATTTAAGGCATTTGGATTATTGACTTAATCAAGTTATAATTGGGGTTTTAAAAGTAGAAGCAGCAGGATAATAGGCAGGAATTCTCACATTTCTCTCTCTCAGTGAGGTACACCTGAGTGGATGAGTTAGGTTTTTACATTTCTTACAACATGTAATCATTGCAAGTGGACTGTAATTGGAATCATGCGCTGTAAAAAGTTGTTACAATTTACAGTTAAAGTTGCATTATTTATCCAATAAATGTAGTGGAGAGTCAGCTACCTGGTTCTTATTGGAAATGTTATTGCTTTGCTGTTTTTCATTGTCTGTGGAATCCCTCAGTCGTCCAGGTATGATCTACAGCAAAAGAAATTATGTCAACTGGACAACAGTTTTAGAGTGAAGACGTTTTGCTGCTCATCCAAGCCACTTCTTCAGTTCTGGTCAGTTTGCTGGTGGACACTGCTTTATATCTGTCTGAAGGGAGAAGCGAATTACACAGAAAGTAACACACCTATTTGTTTATAGTTTTTGTTTGTTAGCTGGGTCTATTGAACTACACTAAGTGTGAACTGTGCCTGAGTCATGTTTTGCATAATCATTCAGGCCCCTACTGTGTGCTCTCGCAGCTATTAGCATACTGGCTATCACTATTGTTTTCCTTGTTTTAATTTAGGTCTGAGGAGTTATAAATAGTAGATAAATGATGTCCAAGCCCACATTCTTGTTCAAAGATGGATGGCCTTTTCTAACAAAAATAACTTCTTTAACTCCCCTCTCGAACCATTTCTTTCTTTAGCGAAGATCTATACCCTACTATCTTCAAAGGAGGTTAGTGGCTTTGAGATGGAGATGCACAGCAGACTGGGGTCCTGAGCTGCTTTCGTAACGGTGTTGATACATTCTCTTATAGAGTGGCTGTTTAGTTTCTCCAACATAACGCTCACTGCAGTCTTCACTACACTGAATGGAGTTGACCACATTGCTTTGTTTGTGGCTTTGGATTTTGTCCTTTGGGTGAACCAGTTTTTGTCTTAAAGTGTTTGTAGTTTTGAAATAGACCGGATTTCATGCTGTCTGAAAATCCTCTGAAGCTTTTCAGATGCACCAGCTGTGTAAGGAATAGTTGCACCTTTTCTTCTAGGTTCAGATTCCCTGTTGTCCTGTTATAATTAGAGATGGAATAGTTACACCTTTTCTCCTAGGCTCTGATTCTCTGTTGTCCTGTTTTTTAGCTCTCTTAGATCTATTGAAGGATATCCACAAGCAGAGAGGACTTTCTGCACATGTTGTTTTTCTTTCACTTTTGCTACATGGTTAACAGCTGGACGAACTGGACTAGAATTGGATTTATCTTTGTTTTTTCATTATGGTATTAAACTTATCTTTCGAGCATTTATTCAATTACAGGTGTTTTTATTGCTTAAAAATACTATGACAAATATGTATTGTTACTGTTATCTCTTCATGGATCTGACTCACTCATCTCCATGTTGATAAATACACTTAACTTACTGTGGAATATTCCAGGGAAAGCAATACCATCTCCATAGAGACAAGAAGGTGGCAACAAATCCAAGTCATATAATACATCTTTAAATTTTGTCACTTGTTTTAATTTTACTGTGAAAATATGCTTCTTTAGAGCTATACATTTCCAGAGGAAAGTTGTGCTCACAAGTGAGTTCAGATGGTAATTTGTAAACTTTGGATAACCCGTTGCTACCACTGTTGCACTGTAAATGTCACTGATTTAGTTTCACAGCATTTGGTTAGATAAAAAAGGCTGTTCTCAGATTGGAGCAAAGTCTAATTTGTTTTGTGAAGTCGTGTAAAGTCTAAACCTGTCAGCATGGATACTGTGCTGAATCTGTCCATTTGAAGTAATAGCAGCCCCATTGTAATCATAAACTGCGCTTGTACATGCTATGGCCTCGATTTTAACAGTATGGTGTGAAAGCAAAAGTTGGAGAACCAAACAAAAACTGTACAATGCTACACTAATGAGCAGTAAGAGTGGACCTAAACTTTTAGAGACTCCAGGTGTGAAAATGGCCCTAATCACACCACAACATCCATAAAATGACTAGCTGTTACTTGTTTCACCCTGGTAATCCGCTAGCTAGAGGAGGTGTTTCTTACATTATGAGTGCAGCGTTTACAGCAGTATTCATGTTCAGATACTGGATGCTTTTTATAGCTGTGCTGTTGAGGGCTTGACTTTGGGTTGAGTCTCTTGTGTCTTGAGAATGTTTACATCATTGTATTGTGATCTATTTGAAAGCCCAATACATTACATGTCAACTAGATCATGTTGTTGATCATTTTCACTAAGCTAATTACCGATATATGTAGTAAGTCCAGTGAGGTTCATCTGGCCTTCCGGTAATTTATTTTAATAGATTATTTTTTCAGACCAAGGCTTAGTTTCTTTTCATACCTCACAGTTTCGTCTGCTCAGGGTGTCTGCTGAGGGTCTTCCTCAGGGTGGTCATGTGATGTTGCTGTGACGTGTCTGGTCAGCTGATCGGGGCGGAGCAAACATCATTGTGGAAGAGGACAACAAACATCGTCACTAGATTAAGGAGGCAATCAAAATACGGAAACGTGTCCACGGGACTTTAAATCGGGACAAGGGGGCCTTTTTGCTCTCACACACCTGGGATACTGTTCTGAAGAAGTCAGGCTGCAGATGGCGCTGTCGTCCTGCTTCCACCGGTAGGAAGACAGCGCCAAAACCTGTTTAAATCCATTGACCGGACACGTCACAGCAGCATCACGTGACCACTCTGAGGAATACCGCTAATGAGGAGTCAAAACTGTCAGGGACGCGTCAAGCAGCATCACGTGACCACTCTGAGGAATACCGCTAATGAGGAGTCAAAACTGTCAGGTATGAAAACAAAACTAAACCTTGGTCTGGAAAAAAATCTATTGAATAAACTTATGGGTAAGGTTTTGTGTTATGTATGTAAACCCCAAGTGTACAGGAGGAAATAAAGGGGGCATGTTAATGATTGCACAATTTAAACCCACATTTTTCATGCTGGTTCAGACCTATAGTCATTCTCATTATGGAGATAAATAAGGCTGCAGTTGGGTCGCTGAAGGCGCTGCTTGAGAAATGGGAAGAGTGCAGATTTAATCGGACTGTCTGGTCATATCTTTTCATACACAAACTAACTTTAAGCATTGTTCTAAGCGCGGTAAACAGAGTTAGGGCTATTTAATTTCACAGCTCAAAGGGAAAATGAAGATTAATGGGACCCGCCTCAGCTCAGGTCTTTTGAAACATTTCTCTCAAAGACGGAAAAGTACACACACACTGAGGTGGTACACAAAATGAAGCAGAGATTTATGTGGTTATGCTTGTTCGATTAGAAATTGCTGTTGGCTACGAGCGCTGAGCAGTGCAGGGATTGAAGCAAGTGATTTTGTTGAGCACAGTTCAATATCCAAGGCATGTTCCTAATATTTCGGGGTTATTTTGTCGATGGCTGTTTGCTGTCTTCTGGTCAGGGAGTCAATGTGCAAAGAAAATCCGGTACAAGGTCCAGACTTTCATGGTCTTAAGTTATAATTAATGCAATGGTCAATTAAGACGTTCAGACCAGTGGTGACTGAGATGTTGTGGTGGAACGTAACAAAGTACAAGTAGTAAAGTACTCTGCTTTAGTAAAAACTTAAGATATCTGTACTTTACTTAAGACAATTTTAATATGTATACTTTTTACTTTTACTTCACTGCATTTGAGAGCAGGTATCTGTACTTTCTACTCCACTACATTTTTGAACAGGACTGAAAAGTATTTGTATTTGTTTATGAGACCTGCTGAAAAGCCTGAGGGGTTTATTTTTATCAAGTTCATAGTCTGAGCAAACAACAATATACATATAAAAACAGCTAGGAAAAAAAAAATAATTCAAATGCTTCTGTTGAAACAAAATTCACACAAATCCTTATCAAAATCACTACATTTGAAGCTTTATTAGATCTCAAACTCTGCGCAAAATACTCTTACTTTTAACTTTCTGTACTTGAGTATTTTTTGCTCCAGTATCTGTACTTTTACTCAAATAATAAAACTGAATCCTTCCACCACTATTGAGATAGAGAATATGGAATGAAAATGTTATTGCTTTGCCTAGATTTAATGCCATACTTTAAAACATATAGAACCAAGGAGACAATGCCACCAGGTCAAGTTACAGGTCACATCTGTGGAGAATTAAGCCCACTCACAGTAAAAAATGCATGTTTTTCAAGGTATTTTTCAGCAATAAACCATTTCTAATTTAATAAATGCAGCATGGATAAGTTTAATGCCATGCTGTGGAACATTCCAGGCAAGGCAATTACATCTCCATGGAGCCAAGCAGGTGGCGCACTCCCCACCAAAAAAAAGTGACACTATTCACCTTTATGAAGTCTACATATGAATCTTTTGTTGAAGTTACGCTCTACCTTCAACTCAAAGATCCTGTCTGGTACTAGCCTTACAGAATTGATTTTTTTGTAATACCACCATTATCTCACTATCTCATAAATAACCAAACATGCCGTATCACACCTTATTATTTTATAGAACCAGGCGAGGTGAAGTTTACTTGTTTCAGAAAGGAGTTGAGACAGGTACAATCGTGAAAGTTTGATGACTGCTGGTTTCAAGTACGATGCAGCAGACCCCCAAACCATGTCCTCTCCAGCAAACACCATTTCTCATGTATAATGCTGAATGGAGAATGTGAGACCTGTGCTAAACCAAAGCAAATACCACGCCCTGGAGAATACTCAGGATCAAACAGCACCATGACACCTCCCAGTGGGACGCTAAAGTGTGTGCCTATGTGCTAACCCTTATTAACACACTTTGCTTTAGACTCATGGCCCACCGAGCACGGAAATAAAGCTGGCATGGTACCTTGTGTACATAGTGGACAGGTATTTATGAGTTTGTGGGGACTAAAATCTGTACACACACTCGCATTATGAGGACATGGGTACGAAAATCAGGTCCCCGGTGATGTAAATTCAACAACATGGTTAGAAGTCAGATTTTGTTTGGAATAGGTTAAATTCAGGGTTTAGGTTAAGGCTATGCAGGTAGTAACTATGGCTAAAGTTAGGATCAGCCTCCAGGAAATTATAGTCGTTGTATGTGTCTAGATTGAAACATTACTGGATGAATGAGGGATTACACCATTTTGCAAATCAACGTAATGTCCCCAAGAAATATGGAAACTCAACATGTGTGGGTGTGTTTTTTTAGGTGTGATCAAGGCAAGTCACTATTGCAATCTGTTTTTTGAGCTGGTTACCCATAGAGATAGCAGGTTTCTTCAAGTGGTACTCAGTCTAAGATCAGGTCTAAAATACTACTACTACTGCTATTACTACTACTACTACTACTAATAATAATAATAATAATAATTAATTACTATATCAAGTTATCATTCAATAAATGACAGATGGAACAATATTTTTTGTGGGTACTTTTTGTTAGTACTAATGGGAAATATTTGGTTATTTTTTCAGTGCTATGGAATAATAATATAATAATAATAATAAGCCACAATAATTACTATATCGAGTTATCATTCAATAAATGACAGATGGAACAATATTTTTTGTGGGTACTTTTTGTTAGTACTAATGCGAAATATTTGGTTATTTTTTCAGTGCTATGGTGAGATTTGAGCTGTAAAGGTTTGAATTATGAACTACAACTCATTATAGATACAAACTAACTACATAACTGTTCCATTCTGTCATTTATTTATTGCAGTTTTTTTTTTGGTTTTTTTTTTTAATATTGTACATTTAGAATACTTTTTAGAGGATAACTCTGCTTCATGGTTTAGTTTCAATATTATCGTTTATCATCTATATTTACTTCAGAAATATATTGTACTCCATGCTGCGTTCTGACTGTTTGCGCCTCTAACTGCCGCTGACCTTCGGGTTGGTGGAAAAACAGGCTTACCACCGAGCCACTATGGGGTTAAACTGGCCCAAATGATATGAATCATTAACAATGCAGGTTATTGTGATCATACCATTGAATTATTTTCTCTGTCTTTTCACATCTTTTGAAATGTAAAGATTATTATCAAATGATGCAGCTTAAAGCAAAAACAAAGACACTTTCTCATTGTATTCAAAGGCTCTTATCAACTCAGAGAGAGAGCAGATATGATTTGCGTGATGAATGCACATTTACTTTATTAAGAGCTAAGAAATAAATTAGAACCAGATGCATTTCCTTTACTGGAGTTCAAATGTGGAACAGTGCTAACTCAGGTACAAAATGCGCAGTTATTTTGTCATTTTCAAAAAAACTACTGTACACCTCTTCTATTGAGAAATATGGCTGTGAATTTCTTTCTCTTTTACTCTCCTCTTCTTTTCATGATAATGTTTTGTTAAAAACATTATCAAAACTTAAAAACAAACTGAAACTGAAGCAAATCTTGGCTGAATAAATCCCGGCTAAACTAATACAAGTCTTATTTTAAATTTGTTTTAATGACTTAATTATATACAGGGTGTCCATAAAGTCTCTTTACAATAAAAAAAAATGTATTACAAAGGCAATTGATAAGATCTCTTAATCAGACATGTTCTATTGTGCTCAGTGGTTTTCAAAGTTTTTTTTACCTCCTTTAATAAACCTCTATATGGGCACCATTAGTAGCTTGAAGCACATTAAGACAATACTGGATTTCTTGCCATGTTTGCTG
>KN471841.1:0-12932 GCA_000787095.1 Periophthalmodon schlosseri
CGTAATATCTGGTCCCGATTGGAGATGTCTGGATTGTTGTGAACGCGCTCCGCTGACATCCCAGTCGCTTCACTCAAGACTCAAACTCAAACAGATCGCCTCTTTGCTTAGATACCGTGGAGGAACTGAGATGCTGCTTCTCGAATTTCTTAAGACAACATTAAATATTAAGATTTTGTTCTGTCGTTATCCGTATAACGCTATAACTTGTTGAAGAAATCTGATCTCAATAATGCACTTTTAAGTCTGTACATGCAGGTTGAGTTTAGCCTACGTGCAATAAAAGTACCTTGTCAATTCAAAACAAAACTGCCCATTTAGTAAAGTATAATTTATTATAAAACGCCCCAGATTGGAAAAATAAATAACATCTCAATGATTTTCTTCATAGGTTTTGTAGAAGTATGTAGACTAGTACACAAACGTAATAATCAGACAGAAAGGCAAGATTGTAAATTAAAGCATTAATAAACATTATGCCTACATGAAAAGGCCTGCACGTTCCTTTAAAAAAAAGGATTGTTGTGAGTAGGCTTAATGTATTTACATTTATAGGTCATCATGTGGCGATATAGTCTGGGTCACACCCATGTTTCCTTGCCCTCAGTGCTTTAGTATAGCCCATGCTGCAACAATGCAAATACAGTTTTAATGACCATTGAAATACAAAAGTCTCTTGTTTTTTAATTTTACATTTGTCGTGTCAAATGTGAAAATGATAATGTATTTGCAAATTAATGGTGTGCAGTAGTTCCAATGATTAATCAAACTTGTAAAACAGAATATATATTGTCACGCTAACTGTTTATCTAATAATAAAATTTCTTTCTCCAACTTCTTCATTTTTAGTGCTCGATAAGCCATCAGCTGTTCCCGATTCTCAATTTCTTTTTTGAGATATGTGCAATAAAGAGATCTTAAATCATCCTTCTGCACCTGCAAAATAAAAAATTATATATAGAAATATTATTATTACTACTACTTTTTTTATAATAATTACTGTTTATAATCTCAATCTCACCTCAACACTCCCACTACTAGAATCATTTTTAGTACCAACAGAAATAACTTCTTGCAAACTGCGGTTGTGCACATCAAGCTAAAAAGAACAAACAAAAAATGTTAATCACATGTTTTTCATTAATAATATTGAACCACGATATACACTTACACCTTCATAGTGGGTGTCACTGACGTCTGTCTCATCACTGCTCACGCTTTCTGGTTCCGTCTTTGTTACAGGCATCAGGATAACTGGATGACCTGATACTGATTGCACAAAATATCAAATGGAATTAGGTCTGAAACAATTAATCGACTAAATCGATTACTAAAAAGCTTCGATTCTTATTTTATTGTCTCGATGATTCGTTTAATTATTATAATCAATTAAAAGCACGTGAAACTGACGCGCACGGAACCATTGCGGCGCTTGTTTCCGCATGGAGCGTGTTTCCGCACGGAGCGTGTTTCCGCACGGAGCGTGTTTCCGCACGGAGCGTGCACAACACCGTCTGTAAAACAGTGAAGAGAGCGGGGTATTTTAATTCCACGAGTGAGTTTATGGAACGGAGTTTAGTTGCGAGCGAGAGCACGGAGGACCGCGATGATAAAAACTAACCAGTTCACTAAAAGACCACGACGAGAAGCGAAGACATGCAGGTTAAAGCGAACGAGACACGGAGCTAGCGCTGGAAAATGACTCTACCTCAGTGCTGCAGACAGAGCTCAAAGCACAACACGACAGGATAAACAGATGTAGATGTTAACTCTTACCTTAGCTTAAGTGTTGGGACACTAAACTTTATTTTCTATTAAATTAATTCATAGGAACTAACTGTAGTTCACATTGAATGTGGCGTGTTTACAACACAGTCTATTAACAAGTAAATTGGTAATAAAGATTCTAGGAACATTTTGATCCGGTCTATCATATAAGTGAAATGTTTCTGTTTTGGGGACATTGATGTGCAATTAAGAATAAATGTGTTATTTCAAGCAAAAAAAAAAATTACTTGTTTTATCTGTGAACCATAGCTTAAAATAACAACAACTAGTATGCATTCAATTAATCAAAGTAAATAATCAATTGATAACTCGATTATAGCTGCAGCCCTAGCTACAGGAGTAACCCCGTGTCAATGTGTGTCCCCAAATATCAGGCTATTGGATTTTATTTTAAACAGCCATTAAACATCATTGAAATAATAATAGAACCACTGAGGTTTCACAGACATTAAAAAGGTTTATTTCTAAAAATACAAGCTAATTTGTAATAGTCACACTTAAGTCACACTGTCTCAAATATCCACTGTGGTGAAAGGAACTTACCATTAATGTAAGCATTGGATGCTTCAGTGTCACTCAGTGGCTCAATACATTCAGCTGACGGTAAGACTTCTACTCGGACCCTGTCTTTTTGTGGCATGGCATCTGTAGGAGACAGAGGGGGTATAAATCCATTCTTCAACATCTCTGCTCTTCGTCGTCTGGCTGTAATGACAGCAAACAATTATTACTATAATATTTTGCATAATGGGTGGTTCATCATTCAATAGTTGTGCCAAATATAATCATAGGCCATATATCCCCCTTCAGTTTCACAAACATAAATGAAATATTAACTACCTGATTGTATGATGTTTTTATGTTTAATTTTTACTTGTTGCCAACTTCTTTTGTAGCCACTGTCTGAAGCCCTGAAATGAAATTACATACCCATTACAGTGGACAATATAAAATCTTTTAATGGCCAAAACATTTATTCTTACGCATTAATTTTGTCAGCTATTCTCTGCCATGCCTCCTCTCTTAACCTTGAAGCACTTGAAGTGTTGGATTTAGCGGTTAATATATCTCTTTCTTCTTCATACAATTTCAAAATTAGTTCTTGCTCTTTGGTGCTGAAAAAATGTGCTCTTTCCTGTTTCCTCATCATTTGAAGTTCTGTAAAAATAAAATAAAAACACACATTTTTGTTATTTTAATCATAGTTCCAATGAACGTTGGCAATTTGTAGATGTATTGTTCGTACATTTATTATTTACCTCTCTCTGCTTCAATGAGCGCTGCGATCGATAATTGATTGCTCTCGCCTTCCACTGCAGCCTGGACGGACGCAGTTATCCGAGATGTTTCAAGGCTAGATTTATTTATCAAATCGTACAGCTCCGCCATTGTGACAGCAAAAAGTCAAGCTTAAGCTACTCTTCTTCCTGTCGTCCCACACTCCACCGCTTCTGTCACCAATAAATCACCGAAATCGGGTCCCGAAGGAAGCTACCACTGAGGCGAGGGACATCCGCAGGCTTTGTTAACCCTGGATTTTTTAATTCGGCTTAAAGCGCGTTCACGTGAAAAGGCGGAGAGAGGCTTAACTCAGTGACGCACCGGGGGGGGCGGGGGGGCGTGTGCGTAGGATTAACCAGAAGTAGGAAAAAAAAAGATTAAAATTTAATACTGCATCATAAGATAACCTACAGCCTTCATTTTGTGTAATGTATTGTTATTATTCAAATATACATTGTCTTCAGTGAAGAACTGCTATGTATTAAAGAACTAAGTTCAGACTGCAAAATGTCAAGTATGAAACATATTTCACGACTTGTGGTTGTTTCCATCCAAGTATATGTTCCTGCATGGAACAAACCTACATCTAATGACTACTGCATGTAGTAATAGAAAACCTACCTTGCTCCATTGTATTTTAAATAACTGAAGACAAACATTAAAAACCCACAGGCCCAGCAAATATATAGACCTATCATACACATATTCCAATCTCTAGCACATAAAAGGAGTTATAAGCATTTGATATAACGATTGTGTTGATCTGTCTCTTCGCCACATGCCTGAATTCTAATTTGGCCCCAGGGAAAAAAATAATTGTCCACCCCTGGCAGAGTTGCCCCTTGGTGCAATTGACAGCAGAGGTTTTGATCAAAACAGGTCTGTCCTGTGGCCAGTGCGAATGCCATGTTGTCAGTCTTGGTGAACTCTATGCAGGAGGCAGCTCTGATCAATAACTTATGACACCGTCACCAGTATAGGGACGGTATTACTCGAGCACTGGTCACAAGACAGACCCGTATGTGTTCCAACCCCTAGCGGCATGTAAGAGTGACTTCACCCCATCTTCATACTATGAACACAGAAGACAGAAGACAGAGTTAAGTTTATTAATGTTTAATTTACACAGAAAGTTCTGTCATATGGTCCAAGTAAGAATGAACTGTAAGTTTGGGTGCTTAATACACCAAGCACATTGGTAAACAACAGAAAAAAAGTAAACTGTAGCTCAGCATGTGGTCCAGAACAGAGCGGAGTGAGGACTGGTCCCAAGCCAGTTATGAGGTTTTTTAGAGGAAGGGTCTACTCATCATGGCCCTCGTAGCCATCAGGAAGAGGATTCACATGGGAATTGTGGAAAAGTGAATGATTTCCATCACCCCAAGGGAATTTCTGCAGAACAAAGTGGAAAAACTCCAGTAAGTTTACAGTATCACTCTCGGCAGATTATTGTTTCCAAGAATACAAACACACCTTAGAGCGAATTCGGAGATGGGGATATGCAACAAACTCTGGCTGTTCATGCCCGTGGTGTTGTTCCTTCAGAAATGTGTTGAGCATGCACACAGCAACGCCAGGAAGGGCAACCACGAAAGACAGGATCTTCCATGTCTTTGCTAGAAAATATAAGAGCATATCACTTGGGTTAGATGAAAGGAACTGGACGCGAGGTCAGTTATTTTAGCTAGTCATGAGCCAAAATGTCACTGTACAATGAATGTATTTGGTCATCGACAACAGCGAGTGGGAGCAGCAGGCTATGGGTGTATCACAAGATTTTTTAAATATGTGGAAAGAGTTTGTGATGTTCGATATTGGTAACAGGGTGCCGTTTTCGCTACCAGAAGCTAATGCTAGCAAGGTCACTCTCAAACTGCCGGGACAACACAGTTAAAATATATTTTGCGTATGGTTATAGAAAAGATAGATTACCTGCTTGTTCACCGTGGCCTTCTGCAACAGCAGAAAGCTGTCGCCGGTTCTGAACCAAAATGGACCTCACCAGAGCCTGCGAAACGCGTCCGAAGGCCGCCATTTTCTGTTTCACTGAGAAACTAAGACCGGAAGTTATTTGAAGCTAAGGTCACGTGAGGTGAAACTGTTCAGCGCGACCTCTAGCGGCTACTGAGGGTTGGTTCAAAAACATAAGATTTTTCTATTTAGGCTTACCAACACCTAATATTTTATTTTTCATTCCAGATATCTTTATTATCTGGTGTTTGAAAAGATGGATTGACCCTTTGAGGATTTGTTTACATCTTTTTGAATATGTTTTTCCTAGATTTTTTTTTACCCCCATTTTCCTTTTTTTTAATTACAATGTCATAGTAGTGCTGTTGACCTTTGAATAAATTATTTTAATTTAATATATTTAATTTAATATTCTGGAGAGCTGTCTATGGGAAATCATTGCATCAATTTGTGTGCTGAACGGGCTTTAGGGGAGATGTGTTATCTTTTCAAGGGTGCTTTAAGTAATTTTTTAGACAAGATTTACCAGTTGTATTTATCCAACGTTTTTGCAGTATGGGCAAGTTAATATTATTCAATATAAAATTGCAGTGTTCGATGTAGATTATCAATTTGTTTCTCTTGGAAGGGGAGGGTTTTTTCTCTTTAAGAGAAACTACAGACTTTACTTTGTTAATTTTATAACCGGGTTCTCAAATAAGCAGAGATCTTAATGAAATAAAAATACAACTTTTAAAAGCAGCCAATAATGTGCCTTTTGCACCCAGTCTTTTTTTTACTTAAAAGTTAACAGCAGCAACTTAAATATTTAGTAATTTTGTTGACAGCTCATTTTGAAGCTCGCAGTCAGACTGAGAGAATGATCTTTATGGAATTACTCCGGTTAGAGGTTAGCTCTGGTTGAATTACAATTGTAAATGTACAATTGTAAATGTACATCTACTGGCTACTACTGTCGAGAAGGGTGGGTATCTTTTGATTAAGGCTCAAAAGTACTTGACCTTGGAGAAAACTACTAGATTGGACTTTTTGAGCAACACTGGAGCTGGGTGGATGTTAGTGACAACAATTCTATCCACGTAAAATGTAAAAATATGTTCAATGTTTTATCTCCTAGTATCTTATGTATGCTTCACTCTGTGCTTGTATGTTTTATTGGGATTACAGGGATTACAGCGAGAAAGGGGAAAACTGGGCAGCTCACTCAGACACAAACGGTGGAATGATGCAGACTGTAGCCTCATGTACTGCTATATCTGTGAGAGCAATGTATAACATGCAACCCAAAGATGTAATAATGAAGCCAGTTATGGTTTTGATGCCTGTTCAGCTCCAGGTTTAGACGAAATCTATAACTGTAGACATTCAAGAGCCATTGTATAGTATAGTATACAGAAATTGTATTTTTCCATATTGTAAATATTTGACTACACAACACAAAGTAAACAATTTGACTCCCCTTTTATTGTGAAATGTTATTATATTCTAAGATGAATACAAAACATTAAGAAAAGTAGGTGCATTAACTATGCGCATGTCAGTCATTTGCAGCGATCACTGGGGAGATGTGTGTTCTCTTCATTATATCCGGCTCCAGCAAAACAAATGGCTGCTTTCCTGTCACACTCACAGATGAACTGCTCACAGGGGTTGTTTTTCTCTGTAAAAACAAAACAAATGTATACAGTGCTATTAAATGGTTTAATATTAACATTCATAGCTGAGGCTATTGTTCTTGTAAGATATTATTGGTTGAATTACATAGGAAGGGAAGACGTACTAGGTACTAGGGCCAGTGGTCAGTATACAAATCAAAATTTTCCCTGGAAGGTAAAAACAGTGAACCTGTGCTAAAAAATTCACATCGGGCCTGGAGACTGGCCTGAGAGGTCCAGCACAGCTACTGCAGTTTGCAATATCGTTCTATCCTGTAGTATAAGGGTGCAAATAGTATACCAGAAAAATATGGTTATTTCAGGATGCTTCACTTCCTCAACCAAAGGATTTAGTAATTTCCAATAATAAACTGCTCCACATAAAGAATTAAATAAAGCTCATCGTAGCCGCATCACCAGACAGAGGCAGAGCTATGGGCTTCCATGTCTCATTTCTATGACCTAATTTATACAAAGCTCTTGGATCATTCCCAGGCACTACCCCCAGCCCTTGATTTAGGTATGTGGGTGAGATCCAGGAAATGAAGGCTTTCAGGGAGAATTCTGTGGACCTCAAGTTCAGCCGTGACATGAAAACCATCTGGGTACTTCATACTACTATAGTTTAACATTTTTACAGATTTTGGCCTGGGCGAAGGAGAACCTGGTGAAAAATCTTAGAATAAACAAACCCTTACTTAAACAGGTGACAGTCTTGGTGGCTTCGTTGCAACTGTAGTGGTACAGTTCGGTGTAGGGGTTGTCCAAAATGGGCCAGCAGTCCTTGTGCTGCATGGCGTCACTGTAACACTGATCGTGAACCTGGCAACACCTAAAGAAAGAAGTAAAGCGTCAAGTAAAAACTATACACTCATAAGTATCAGATGTTTCATTGTATGGCTGATGTTTGGAATTAAATGTTTGGTAACACTTTGAAATATTGACACATGAACTAGTGTTTGTGTTTTGATGTTAAAAAGCAGCAACACCACTACTGCGTCAGTTTACCCCAGAACAACTGTGACTCCAGAAGTATCTTACTAGTGAATAAATAACGCAATTTAAGGCACTTTCAGTATCTTAGAAAAGCCCCATATAAACCCAAAACTAAAGCATGTAGTAGTTATAGCATATTTATAGCAAAATGTTTTGTACATTCTTATCTGCACTTACCTGTCAAGCTCATCCACTGGTTCTCCTGAGCCCCCGAGGCCACAGTAGCAGCCATAGTCTGTGTAATCCAGAATGGGCCAACTGTCGGGCATGGTGCACAAGATCATGGCCCTGAACTGCCACACAGCTCTGTACCCCAACACTGCAGGAGACAAGAGGAACACAATTGACAAGGTTAATGTACTTGACCAAACCTAGCTCAAGATCTGGAAATGGGTCTCCGAGCACTGCACTTTGGCTCATGCACTGCTCCTGACAGGTTGACCTTGTGACATTGAAGGATGGGTCAAATTTAGAGGTCAAATTTCCCTACGGGGACAACAAAGAGTACCTCAGTCTTAACATGAAATTAACTTCTAAATCGGGAACCCTTAATTTAAGCATTATCATTACATACATTGTTGTTAATAAGATATAGTTCCTGCATAAATCTTAAAGTGGTCTTTGACACTAAATAGTTTCATATTAGGACAATAAAAAGAAGCAGTACTTGTATCACACAATACAAATATCATCCAGATTGTTTTTAGGCTATGGGACCATCATAGGGCCATCTTCTCTATATATGAGTAACACAACTGTACAAGTCCTTATATACTTCACATGTACTGGAACATTTCATTTGAAATTCATAACAGTCAAAGGTTTTGCCAATATTGGTTTAAGAGTTGTCATTATTTTAGGTTTCCTTACAGTCCCGTAATGTGCAGGTTACTTACAGGCTGGGAGGCAGAGAAGCAGTATGGGCAGGGTCTGTGACAGGTGCATCTTGTAAACCGTGATGAAGACTGAAGTAGGTGCATTATATAACCTTCAAATCTCATGAAGAGGTCTCTGGCCAATTGGCTGGAGTCAGCCTATCTTCAACATGTATGATATGCAAATGTACCTAAAGATTGTATAAGAATTTTTTTTAAATATACAAATCAATAGATTTGCATCATCATCACTAAATAATAACTAATCTAACAGCATAAAATCATGGTCAAAACACATGGTAAAACATTTGTATGTGTTTACTTAGCTTTACATTTAGTCCATGCTGGCCAAAGTACAAGTGCAAAACCATGAGAACTCAGGCAAGTGGCTGGCTGTTTGCTCAGCTGTGTGCTGGGAAACTGGTTTAAATTCAACAAATGTTAAATTGGAAACCCCGAGAAAGATAAAGTGTACACAAGAGAACAACAAGGAACATTCAAATGGAAACTCTCAAAACAAGGAAAAATTGGCAGTTAAGGATGGATTTTCAAATCACAGTTGCAAAATATAGCTTTATTGAAAAAAATATATTTAAAAAAATGTATAAAAGAATACCTTTCACAGTACCCACCCCACGGTTCCCTTATCTCCTCTTTTACCTGCTCAGGTATAAAAAGCAACTTGCACCAGCAGTCACGTTTTTGAGACTGCAACCATGTACCAGACTGCTCTCCTGACCCTCCTTGTTACCGGTAGGAAAAGAAAAAATACTGGACTGATTGTGTAATAGATTTAGTAAAGTTTCATTATTTGATTTAGGGAGTGTTCTCACTTGAACCAAATATGGTCCTAGTTTTTTCCCAGTTTGAGTCCAAATGTAGTCTTGGTTTAATCCTGCTCCAGTCCAGATTTAGGTCTGGGTTTAGTCCCAGATTTTGTCCCAATTTTGATCTCTAAATTAGAGATGGACTAATGAACTAATGAACATACCTTTTAATTGATTAATCAATTCACTAATTAGACAGGTTTAATTGAAACAACAACATTGACATATCAATCAACTGCCCCGTATTTTGTTTGTACATTGTTGTAATGAGATTTCAATTAATAAGAGAATCAAATCACATACTTAATTCTAGTTTATACTATCACTCATAAATATTGGGATTTTTAATAATTGCATTTTAGTATTTTTTAATTCATATTTTTTATGAACTCTTATATGAACTAAAACTTGTAGTACCTGGTTACTCTGTACTGTGTTTTTGTGTTTGTTGGCAGCTTGTGTGGTCAATGGCGCCACTCTGCCAAAAGCGTTATGGCAGTTTGGAAAGATGATCCAATGCGCTCAGCCTGGAGTCAATCCTTTCATCTTCAATGAATATGGCTGCTGGTGTGGCTTTGGAGGAAAAGGGACCCCTGTGGATGAGCTGGACCAGTAAGAACACATTATATTACGTAAAAATAAAGAGTGTCTTCACTACAGCATATTTAAGTCTAAATATCTGGTAGGTGCTGTAAGGTGCATGACAATTGCTATGCAACTGCCAGAAGACTTCCTGGATGTACAGCTATTGCAGATCTTCCTTACGTTCTGGTTTATGATCACACCTGCTCCAATCAGAGAGTCACCTGCTCAGGTAAAACAAAATGATAGCATAATGTTGTTCTAGGAGTTTTCTTCATGTTAAGCAAGGCCTACGAACAGGGAACATCTTTTTGACTATTTGCCATTAATTTGCAAGTATTATCAAGCCACAAAAAATAGGATCAACAGGATAAAACATAAATTGAAAAATCTAAAAATGCATCTCCTAGTAGGACAATAAAACTTTCAGTTGTATTAGTGCAACTCATACTGATTTATTACATATACATGCTGATATCAGCAATTAATCTAATTTCCTACACTATGATCCATAGTAAATACTATGGATTAAACCTGGATGACTGAGGGATCACACAGACATTTTAGGATCTATAAATAAATCATAATATGCATAATAAATAAATCATAATATGCATAATATTCAACTACTATTACTCTTTACTGATCTTTCCTCTGTCTGCAGACACCAATGATAAGTGCCAGTCCGCTGTGTGCGAATGTGACCGCGTTGCAGCTCACTGTTTCGCTGAAAAACCATACAACCCTGAAAACAAGAACCTGGATTCCAAATTCTGTGTCTGAGTTAAAAAATAAAACCAAACCCATAAGACAAGAAACATGCATTCCATTTGATATTTTTTTAGTAATTGCTTTATTATTATAACAAAAGCAGCTGATGATGTTTTGGTGCTAAGTTTACAAAAGAAATAAAATAATTGCAATAGCAGATATTGTACTATATAGCCAATGCAATTTCATAATAAGAAAACATGTAAATTGTAAATTCACAGTCTTTTACTATACAAATCTCAAAGTTATTTAAATACAAAAATAACTAAATGTAATTTTTAAATTCTTTTTTAAGCTACATTGATGAGTGTAATTGGAATGTACGGATTGAAAAATGATCAGTTATGTAGTTGTGTACATTACATTACATCAGCAGTTATGATTTCTGCTTTAAATGGGTTTGTAGAGAAGTGTTGTCACATACTTCTTTTTATAGCGGTGAGTTGCACTGAGAACCATGACTCCATCCTGAAATAACACGAAGAAGCATAATTTAGCTCTTTTTAGTCCCCAAAAATTGCCTGTTGCCTGGCCAATAAATTGTATTTAGTGGGTTCATAACCACATTTTTTATTTTGTAGGTTCTAAATAGATTTAAATAAACTTTTATAGCCTTATTTACTGCTAATATACCCAAATGACATTTACTGACTGCCACTTCAGCATTATATCATCTCAAATATTTCAAAATGTAGCCTAAAACCAAAGAAGACCATCCATAGATGTTCATTTCATTTGAGTTAGTTACCTTTATGGACAGAGCGTACAGATGATTGAGCATCACATGGTTTGGCTCTGGAAGCAATGTTGGGTCGCACTAATGAAATAAAATTAAACAATTCAGATTAAAACTGCAGTAAATTAAAATTCATGTCATATTTATGTCTGGATTGTGTTGTATTCTGCTTACAGAGACGCCAGTGTCTTTGTTGAGCAACACTTGCAGCAGGTGTGGAGGTAAATAAGGGGGATGTTTCAATTTGTCTTCAGGTTTGATTGAGTAAGAGTCCTGGTGGTATGGACCCGGTGGAGAACTGGACAATTCTGACAAGTTTTTTATTTTTATTAATACATTTTAAAATACACAGAAATATGTTTATGTTCTCACCTTTGCCTCTCCTACTTATTATTACATATTACTACAACATTAGAATTATAATAAACCACAACTTACTGTACCTATAAAATGCTTAAACCAAGGCTTAATTTGAAGTTTAAGTGAATAGTTGGACTACAATTTACTCATACCCACTGCCTCCCAATTTCAAATAATTTCACTTGATCAACTGATACAAAAACATAATAATTTCTACCTTCAGCTGAATCCTCAGAATCAATTCGTAGAGCATCGAACACTTCAAAGTCAGTCCTCTTCACTTGGATCACATTATTCACTGTCCCGGTTTTAGAAGTCACTACAGACTGTGGGATGAAAAGGTGTACATGTTTAAATCTATCTATAAAAAAATAATGGTGATTTCAGCTATCAAAGACTCACCCCGGTTGGATCTAAAGTCCACTGTCCGTCTACACAAAACTTGTACTGGTGCTCTCCTTCAGGAAGATCCACAATAGCCACAAAATTGTTCTGACTAAGACCAAAACACACAGAACAGAATGCATATTGATAATTCACTGTTTTATGACAATTCCTTTTTTAAGAGTAGACGTTGACACAAACCAGCAGCTTTTGTAATTAGGTGGGTTACATAAGACAGTGGTCGGACAGCTGTATAGCTAACCTCCAGTCCTTCACTCTCTCATTTACTAACGGCAATTTCGTTTCACAGATTCACCAAACACAGGCAATGGAAAAAGTATACAATGTCTACTCTATGAAACTATTATACCTTTTGTTTAGTGGGATTTTGGAGGCCCAGTTGTTGAATGAGCCAGACACGTAGACGTCTTTGGCTGCTCCCGTCCACCTGAACACCGTCGGTCTGGCCTGAGTCGAACCTTTGGTTAAACTCTCAAGGTCTCGCTGCCATTCAAAAAATTCCTGCATCTCCGAATTAGCCTAGACAGAAAAGACCGCAAAAAATGTTTAGTTCACTGCTGCTTCATGTAACAACTCAATCAATCTATGGGCATCCTTGAATCCAGCAGAGTGTGCAGGATAAAATTAACAGTGAATAGAAAAGACTACAGAGGACACCAATTGAAAAGGAAATTTAAATTTAACC
>KN471842.1:1184-37156 GCA_000787095.1 Periophthalmodon schlosseri
AAAAACTGTTAATTTAATAACAGTCTACGTGTTAAATTGGGGTTTATTATTATAGTCTATATGAAAATCGAGCTTTATTAGTAGAGTATGTTGTCAGTGAACACCAACAGCTCGTGAGCTGTTAACACTTGATGATACCAGTCAAACAACTTTCAAACTGGATGGTTCGCATGCACCATAATGTTAGAATAGCATTCAGCCTTACGTTTCCAGATAAAAGAAATAGAGTTTGCAAGACTTCTATCAAACGTTTCAGAGATGTAGCCTAGGCCTATATGCACTGTCTATAAGCTAGCTTTTTTATTTAGACTAGAAGATCTTTATTAAACAGCAGGCTAAACAACGACAAAAATCTCAAATTAAAATAGTTTCTCAGACCAAATATTTTACGCCTGCCACCATAAGCGTTTGTTTGTTTATGCGGCTCATACGCGTTTTATTTTATTTTATTTTATTTTTATTATTATTATTATAGATAATTTTGACGTATAAAATCGCGTAAATGTACCCAATTTATAATAATAAAAACTGTCCTAATAATAAAGTAAAGAATTTGTTGAAAGTGCATGCGCTTATTGTGAATGTCGAATGGAGAAGGAGCTTGTAATTCAGAAGTGTAGGCCTAACCGTCAACTCTTCTCCGTGGACCCTACCTGCTGTGGCGGGGCGAGTGCTGGGCTCGTGGGGTCTGAGTGGTTGTCCACAGCCTGAGCGTCTCTTCCGTTGGACACCCCGTTGGAGACGTGTCGCTTCTCCGCCTCTGCGCCTGCATCCAGCATGTCTGCACCGTCCGGAACCACCACGGTCTGGAGCCCGTCTCCTGATGACGGTACCGCTCGGTCACGACTCACCCCGGCCACTTGCGCCACTCTGTCCCGGTTAGCACCGGGTTGGACTCCGTCCACCACGGGCCCTGGCGCAGCTCTGTCCCGGTTCATAGCGTCACTGTGATTGTCCCATATATTTACGATCCAAACTGAATACCACTCGATGAAAATGAAAAGGAATCTGGTTTATGTGTTTAGAAAGAGAGTTTAGAACCCATGTCAAAAAACGTGTGGTCCTGTCCCATCAGAGCACTATTTGAGGTGATGCTGCCTGCGCACTAAACTTTCCCATGCAGTCAGTCAGAGTGGGCACTATCTGCGATGCTCGCGGTCCATCCAAACTCAGGCTTCTGTGCGCGCCTTCATCCCCAGAGTGCTGCGCACCTGCAGAGGCTGCTCTGTCCCGTGCGAGTGCTCAGACACAAATGGTTATAATAAACACGACTCTCCCCGCCTCCAGCCTCGTGCGCTCTGTGCGGATCGGGTTGGCGCGCTCTCTGCTTGTCCGACAGGAGTTGTAGGCGGGACGCTGTGGACCCCATTCTGGTGGTTAGAGGCAGCGCGCTCTCACGCCTGCACGAGTGTCTCTCTCTCTCTCTCTCTCTCTCTCTCTCTCTCTCTCTCTCTCTCTCTCTCTCTCTCTCTCACTCTCAGCTGCTTCGTTCATAGACACGTAAACCGGCTCCCTCCCTCTCCCCATCAGCTACACCTTTTTTGGATTTTGGCCGGCCCCTTGGGGGCCTTCTGTGTATGTGGGTTCCTCTTTATTTATGCATTCCTATTCAACCCAACGGCTTGTAATTGGGTACAAATTAATCCCACTTCCACTAATAGTCTATTATCTCGGGACAGAGAGAGACAGAGCGCAGGAAGCCTCCTCTCCTACAGGCCACCCTGCGCTCCTTATGGGCCTAAAACCCGCCTGTAGTTGAGTCTTCGGCTGTTACAGTGTTGTGTCCGTGTGTTACAAGGTTAACTACTGTGTGTAATTGATGTGTAGTAGAAGCGTCGTAGCTCGCTGTGCCAGGCCATCTTCATGAACGCAACTCTTATCTTTAATGCAGATTCCAGGGCAGGGCCGCCTCCTCCTCAAAACTCAATTACGGCCAGAATAAAGTCGGTAATGTCCCCGCTGCGGTGAAATATTGATTCCTAATCCGTGGCAGTCATTACTATGCCAGAAAATAATAGACCACAGAATTGGATTTTGATTTAACACACGACGTGTTTATTCTAATGCTTGGGACTTAATATTCCGTTGACTCGCGTTTTAAGCTGCGGACCAGAGGGGACTGGAGATGGAGCCCGTGACGCCACACTATTATATTGTTGTGGAAGAAATTAAAAAAGAGGCGAGGCACGGGACATCCTTCCTGTCCTCCTCCGAGCCCGCGCGCACAAGGTCAGCTCCATGTAATTGGCTTGCTCAATGATCCTTAAGAGCAAGAAATTAAAAGTTGAGCAAAATAATGACTGAAACAATGAGACATGATTAGCCAATCAGAGAGCCTCGCCATTACAAGGCCTTTGATCTACTTCTGCCTTTAAAAGGGACTCTGGCTTTATGGCTGTATTTTAAATGAGGCCATATATTCACTTTATTAAACATCACAGCAGCATTCGCCTCTGGAAATATTAGTATTAGACCTGTTAAAGGAGTTAGAGATCTGCTACGGCATCAATGAAAGTGACTGTAAAACAATGAAAACCTTTAAGAAGGTATTTTTCTTAAAATATTTGGGCTACATTAAGTTAACTATTCTCACATAATAAGTAAGACATTAATAAACAAATTAATTTAATTCCAGACCTCAGTTTTCTTATTTGTCTGTTGGACACTTGTGATCTGAGTGCAGCCATCTCAGTGGAGTGTGGTCTCTCTCTCCTCTCCTCTGCCCCTGTGTGTGAGAGCAGAGAGCTCTGTGTGTCTTGTGTCTATTCTAATGAAGGTTAATGAGCTCTGCTCAGCCTCCTCTTTATTAAATTAATGTGACTGAGTAATGAATCATAATTACTATAATTAGCAGCAGAGCTGCTGATCTCACAGTGGCTGCTCAGAGGAAGTGATGACACAGACAGCTCCTGCTCAGCTCTGGCTATGTCTGTGTTTAGACATGAGAGTCACAATAACACATTTATTATAGGGCTTTGTGCGAGCATGTTCAACCTGTGGCCCATGTGACTGCAGCTTTTCATTAGGATGAATTACCAAAAATACATACACTAGGCTAATATAAACTATATCAGAAATTAAAATGTATGTTAACATGTTCTATTTTATTTGTGTTGTACATTCCTCCTTGTATGGAGTTTAATTTCAGTATTTCTGTCCTTTTGCTTCCTTCCTGCAGTTGTAGCCCTTCCTCCACCTCCTCCACACTCCCACAGCACACACATCCCCACATGGAGATAGCATCTGACCTGAAGAATTAATTAAATATGATAGCTGATTAAAAATAGCATAACTAATAGTGTAATATCTCAAGCTGTCGTCTTTAATAGTCAACATTGTGTGTGTGCGTCTTATCTGCCGCAGACAGACGCTCTCACTATTGATTCCTGTTCATTGCAGTTGTCAGGCCGGGCTCTCGGCTCATCTGGAATCATTAAACTCCACTGTCGCCACATCTCCGTCTCACTCTGTCTTCTCTGGACTGTCTGTGCGTCAGTCCATCCCACTGTCCCTGCTCATTCACACTCTAATACATTTATCATACACGTTTAGCCTAAACCAAATGTATGAAAATGCTCATTTATAATTTACTTTCAAGATCAAACTAGCTGAGCCAACAAGGGAACAGATTTTTTGGGATATGTTTTCTTAAGTCTTGTTTTGCTCTGTTTTATTTTGTTTGTAATTTCTCAATATTAAAATGATATTGTATTCAAATTCGTATTGTATTTATTCAGTCTCAGTTTGTAAAAATCACAGTTGGAGGCATGACTAAGCCCTTTATGCCTGAGGATTGACGGACAGGTGACTTCACCCCAGCCTCAGCACCTGATTGGAGGTCATTATGGCAGTCTCCGTGGTAACCCTGGGTCAAAGTGCGCCGACGGGGCCTGATGACTTTTTATTGGTGGAAGTCACAGCTCACTGATCAGTGTGTGCGTCCACAGTCTTCAGCACAGCAGTAAACAGTTAGTGAGGCACACAGTTTGTCACATAGAAACTAGAGGAACAGTCCTTAGGCAACCGCACAGCAGAGAGGCGACCTTGTGTTTAAGATTCTTATTCATTGATTACTAATATTAATATCTGCGTGATCAATTCAAATCATAATTGTTCACTGCATAGATTTCTTTAAACTGCTGACGATAATGCACCGTATACCAATAATGGGCACATATCAATATTTATGAGCTCCAATAGATAATTATTGCAGCTAGTCAGTGAAAACTTAAGATTTAAAATGCCTCTTCATTGTCGACTAATTGATTTATCAGTTAATCTGCTTTGTGCTGGTACATTAAATCAAAGAGTAAGGTTATAATATCTGAAACTTTTAAAAATGAAAATGGAAAGTAGAGACTATTGGGAATTTCCAGCAACACATCTCAAGTTGAAACAACAAAAATCCCCACTTCAAGGTTGAATGACTTGCCCAAGAATTATTTGAGACAGAATTTCACAGAGTGACAGTAACAATATTCAATTCTGTATTAAATCTAAGCGGCTTCAGTACATGGATAATTGCAAATCTGAATTACACATTTAAAAACCAAGGCATTACCAAGGCAGATCACTTTCTTGAGCTCACACTGACTGCACCAAAACAACATATGACGCCATCAACAACTGCCCACTTTAAAATGTGAACCCATTCCGTGTCCGCGTGCCTCTTCAGGGGCTAAAACGGTTAAACACAACAGCTCATTCTCCAGTATCACCACACAATAGCCATGATATCTCCTGCTCACAGCCCCCAATGGGAACAAGTGTGCGTGAGGGTGTCAGTGATTGGTTTCTGTTTTATGGACTGGCCGGCAGAGTGCTAGTAATCCGTAGAAATAAATCTGCTTTATTTGACCTTAGTGTTAACTCCAATAAAATACACTTTACTGCTGGCCAGCCACACACACACACACATACAAAGGCCTGCATCATCGCACACATAGCGCTGGTGTATCAGGTCATTGCTGTTGCCACTTGACAGCATTTATAAGGACACAGAGCCAAACATTCTCTGCACCACTTTACCCCGAGGACCCCCTGCCCTTTAGCTGAGCGACAATGCAGGGACGACTTATTTGAATATAATGCTTTTAGGGGTCTGTACACGCACTTTTATTTTTATATTTCAAAATGTCATATTGATATTGAGCATAAACATTGCATCCAACTACACTCAATTTTAAGTGCAAATATATAGCTTAACCATATTTACATAGCTGCAACTCCATTTGCTCTTCACACTTTTTGTTTCGTAGCAATATTGAATGTGAATCATCAAGAAACCTCAAAATAACTTGACAGGCTTTCACCTTTATATGTGAGACATACATGGAAGGAAACCTAACTTGTGCCATTGCATCAGCAGAGACCAATTTTGTCTTTCACCAAAAACTTTCCAAATTTCTCGAATGGAGATTTCACACCCTCATCGTCATCGGGAATCTTGTTCTTGTCACTTCTAATTTCACTGAAGAAAGACTTCCTCTGCTCATAATTAGAACAAGATGTTCCACTCTGAGGAGCAGCGGGATAATTAAGTCACATTCTCAGACAATTATCACAACACAAGAGCCGAATCAGGACACTTTATGGACCTTAATTGCATAAAACAGCAATTCATAGTATTTAATAATAATTTTAGTGAATTCATATCATTTGTGTGGATTTAAACTTCAAAGTTCTACTAGGATAGCATGCACTGAACTGCTGTTTACAGGAGGCGCTGTCCATGGTGCTGAAATCGTATTGCAGCAAACGTATTCTGAATAGTTTCAAGTTAAGTATGTAATGCCTCTATCTGATGTAAATAAGCTTGGATTATCTACAGAAATTAGATGTATCCATTTCTCTAAGCCTTTGAATTTAACTGATAGGCATCTGCATTGTTCCAGACTGAACAAGGACTTAAAGAACTCTCACTCACAAGCAGTTAGTTATGGCTCCACCTCTGCTCCGCATTGTCAGATACTCAGAGAGTGCACGTCAACCCGCAGACCTGCAGGAGATTATATTTAGTGCAAATATATATATTTTTAATCTTTATTAATCACTTTTTTAAATAAAGGCAAACAAGTACACCCTACGTACAAATGATCAGTTCTATTGTATTTATATCATTTAGTTCCTGTGTTTTTCCTGCTGCAAAGAGTGTGCAGGGTGACAGACATGTGGCCTGTGTTTTACTGTGTGTGTTAGTGGAGGGGGCATGGGGAGGGGTCATAAACAGCAGAGTGGATACATTGTGTTGTGCAGATAAAAGATTCCAGTGGACAGATCAATAGGCCATATCAGCCCGCTGTTAAATTACAGATAACACTATTTGCTTTATTAGCTTTTTTCTGCTGCTGCACACATGCTACATTTCTGCGCCTGGAGCTCTGACAGCACCCTGACATATGTGTTTGTGTGTGCATATGCTCATCCCCATAAAGACACAACAACACAAGGCTGGTGATTTTCGGGGGCTTGATTCTGAGTCAGGGGTAACCAGTTGTGATAGCTAATTTTGAACTACTTTAACTAGCAGTGAAATCTAACAGAAATGGTAAAGTTCAGGTTTTCTGTTTCACATTAAGAGTGGGCGATCGACCAAAGTGAACATCTTGATGATGATATTCAGATGTTCAAGATAATAATGCATCAGGAATGTGCTAAAACATATCTGTGTATCATATGAACCGCAAAATCTACTACAAAAGTGGAAGCTTTATATCCTTGTTTGGAATATTGCACTAGACGTTCCTCTTTATTGTATTTTTAATCAGCTTTTAATAGTTTAATTCTAAATGATATACCCACTAATTATACTACACTATTTTTGCACATCTCAAGAACAATTGCGATTATCCATTTCCTATTTAACATGCGTCTTAAAAGGGATTGCTTGTTTAGCCTTGATTCCCTCTGATACATAAACATTCTGCGCATTCCTCCTGCATTCACTTCACATTCTGTTTGCTCTCTTTGCTCATTCTATCCATCATAGAATTAAACGATGAGCAGTGCAAGCAAAACGCCCAATAAATCCATGTTCATCAGCCAGTGTGCAGCAATTACATCTCCTTTATGGCAGCCTTGTTGCTCGCAGCAGCCACAAACCTTTTGTTAATTGAGATCATCCCATTAACACTAATTAACAATTAGCATAAACATAATTAGTGAATGCTGACATTTGGCGTGGTCCATTGTTGAAATAATTCCTAGAAATTGCCCTGAGAGAGGTTTTGTCAGCAAGGGATAATGACCGCACTTTGTCACATACACCGACACACGCAGAACTGTAGAGTGTGTATCGACTCAACAAGTTTTACATAAAAGTTATTATTGCAGAATCCATAAACATGAAATACAAGGTTGTGGAGTGGTTGTCATGTAACCAGAAGCTAGGCGGTTTGATTTCAGATCCACTTTTGTGTCCTTGGGCAAGACACTTCATACTCCTCGCCGATAGTAGAAGTGGTGGGTGGTGCGTAAAACAACTTTTTTGAGTGTCCAAAAAAATCACTCTATAAGAAAGATAATAACATATTAATAATATTTTCATAAATGTATAACCTGTTCAGTTTGTTACACCAGCCTCCTTCATAGCTGCATGTAGTTGTTTTTTTAGGCCACATGGATCTTCTGTGTGGGATTAGCTTGTCCTTCCTGCATTTGCTTTGAGGTACTGCGGTTTTCATATTATTAAACAACATGTCAAGTCATATTGGCTCAGGAAGAGAAAATCCTGCCTATTTGTTTAGCTCCCTCCTCATTCTGCAAACGACCTCTCTGGCTCCCATCTACCTGAGCTAAAACATTCACTTAATTCATTTGACAACGGCAAATGGTGCAAATGAAAGTAAACCCTTTTCCTAAACAACCACTTCCAGGGGCTTTAGGCCTCAGGCACACCGCCATCTGAGTGATAGCGACATTTCATCAAGAACCAGCACATTAGGACCAAATAGCCTCCAGCCCTTTTAACTAAACACAACCATTTCAAATATAAGGGCTTAAATAAAGTTAAAGAAGACATATTATGTTATTTCAGATATTTAGTAGCAAAATAGATTTTATATTTTGTTCTTTCTAAACCACACTATTGATTTAGAACAGCTCAACAATAGAAACAGTTTCATGACTTCCTGTTCAAAATTGCACAGTCTCCGTCTTTTCATAGTAACATATTTCATTGTAGCAAGCAGCAGATTTTTCTTTACGTGCTTTTATTGTTGAAAAATTTCCATGTGACATTTAAATAAATTCTTTCAGTAATTGCAAGTAAGTACTGAGGGTGGAAGGCGAAAGCAAAAATGTTCTAAGCACTCAAGCAAATATGTGTGAATCAACCGAAATACAACTTTATAACTAAACGCTCACACAAGCTGATTTACATAACATGTCCCTTTAAACTTGTAACATTGCCCGCTATATCCTGACTGAGCTCGGATATCTGGCCACTGACCGTCTCCTATCATCTCCTCTCCTCTCCAGTGGGCAGCAGTCTTTAGAAAATTAACTTTGAGAAGTGTGGGAGAGACATACAATTCATCACATACAACTCTGTCCGTCAGTGCACTATTAGGGCCTGTGTGTGTGTGTGTGTGTGTGTGTGCTGGGCTATGGAGGCACTTACTGTAGCCGGCTGAAGTTGAGTTTGTGTGGTGCCATCCTCCCAGGCTTTGATGAATGTGTCTATTTGCTGGAGTGTTTGGGGCACGCCGCCTGTGTGTGATGGATGGATAGAAAGCTGCTGCTAATATGTGGGATGGGTCTAAACACTGCTGTGCTGCTATCACCTACACCCATCCTACTATTAACACATCAGTATACAAACCTGGTGCAAAGGCCACACCGCTGCGCCGTGTCACACTGTCTGTGTGATGGTGATGTCGTTTACAGTTCTGGATGGTGGTGGTTGGTACGGTGTGGTGTTAGCTCTCTGCTACACCTGACAGGTTACACTGAAAGATCGGTTAGATGCAGAACAAAGTTTGGTTGTTTTTTTCAATTTGGGAGTGTGACATTGTGAAACATATCTCTCAACATATCTGAATTAACATCTTATCATCTTCACACTATCAAAATATACAACAAAGGCAAGAACTGTTCATGTGACTTCACCATCAAACTATTACTTTTCTGTTAGTTCTGTTAGTAGCATGAAGGTGCTTTTCAATGCAAATATATGCATACATACAAAATACTTTTTTTCCGTTGAACTGAAATTTGTCCCCTATCTTTGACCCATCCTTCACTGCTGGGTGCTCCATGTAGCACTGGGTATCTTCAGGGCAATGCCCAAGGACCCTTCTCTAGATCATGAGCTAGGTTCATATGGTGAAGGGTAACTAGCTGAAGGATTAGCATACTGTGCATATTTGCTTTTTGCGTGGTACCACTTGAGTTTAGTGAGTTCCTTCAACAATCACTACAATTATTTATTTTCATCCAGGAAACCCCTCATGTACCTTAAATAAGTATGTGTTGTAGTTTCTTAAGTGCATAAAACCATTTAAAAATTCATTCGGCTATGCCATGTGGAATGTCTCCATGTCTCGTTGAGCATGTTGTACACTGGACTCTGTCTCCTATTGTGCAGAAGACAGTAGTGTGAGCTGTAGCACACGGGGCTCTGTTGTGTGGATACAAAGGCTTGTGGTGTTTATCTGTGAGTGGATCTACAGGACAGCAAGGACCCTCTGACCTTCTTTCCCCTCCGTCCTCTCTATCCCACCTCCTGACAGCTCAGCACTCAGCTCACAACAACCTAGCATCTTTAAACCATCACATTCAAATACAAACCCACAGTAAATACCTCCATTGTTAACAGTTTTTTGGCTGTGACTGCATGAAAAGCTGAATAGGTGATATGTTGAGGGCTATATGTCTTCATGGTAGTTCAGGCCTGCAGTGTCAGTCTGAGGAGACTATTGATTTTAATTAGTGTCTGCCCACAGGGAGCTGACTGATGATTGGAGAAGAATAGGATGTCCTCAAAACTATGATAAAAATCACCCTCACACACGCAGACACACAGACAAGCTAATTATTAGCTTTAATCAGCACTGGGATGGCTGTAGGTTCTGTCCAAGGTGCTTAGAGGTGGAGGGAGCCATGCAAGTTTACAGAGGAGACAGGCCAAATGTAAACACAATACACATATGTGGTTTGCTGGCTGTACATTGATCAAGCTATAGCATTTATTCTCTAAGACTGGATATTAATCACACAACTCTTTACTGTGCATGCAAAAGTCAAGCAGTGGTGTTCATTTCCATTTTGGATGTGTAGATTAGATGTCCCACATCCTCTGCTGGCAACAATGGGGGAGTTAAACGTTAAGAGGAAATAATTAGCAGCTTGGCATAATGCTAAAAAAGGTTTGTTCTTACAGCAATACCAAGTTGCCAAGAATGGTTTTAACTTCTGTTTATATGGGCAGTTGTAATCAGTTGAGAGTATAAGGATATAATCTTGCCAAACAGAATCACTAAAACATTTGTACAGAAGGGAAACTATTTCAAGTGAGTGTTTGGAGTGCAACCAGCATAGGCTATGTTAAAATTCTATCTCCACAGATGTTCAGACCCGGCCAGAGTCCGGCAATTGAAACATCTCTATTTCAAAAACATTATCCAGATGACTCACAATTTTCTACCAAGGACCACTCCTGGATGAATGAGGGATTACACTGACTAGTTACCGTGGTTAAAATCCAATACAGCTGTTCAATATTGTCCCTGTTCAGGACTTTGTAGCGTTATCACCATAGGCCTGTACGTTGTTTGCCCTTTTTAATTCAATTCTTTTATTGCATAAGAGTCGGTTCCTATCCCCACTTCCTCTATCCATCCTCCATCCTGAGCAAAATACCAGGGATTTGTTTTACAGTTATTTGTGCCATTAAGTGGTAGGAAGTGTGACCGGTCATAGTATCTGTGCGTAATATTCTCGTCCAATCAGACCAGGGGACACGCCGCTCTGCTGTCGCTACACAATTACTGTCAAATGTCAATTTCATGGTGCCAATATAGGAAAGATTAACAGTGCCTCATACACAAACTGACACCCACAAGCCGACATAAACACTCAGAGAGGCAAAATACCAGCAGACAGACAGACAGGCTGGAGATGGGGCCAGTGTTAACGTATGGCCTGGGGAAGGGTGAGAGTGAAGGTGAATGAATGCTGTCTGCGCTAATGGAAAGCTAGCCAACCTTAACCCTATCACTGGAGATCACCTGAACACACATACACCAAGCATGGGCTAAACGCGTGTGCTAGCCGTAGACTGTAGGGTGTTAGCTTAGTGCTGTTTCACCTGGGCTGGGACAGAGCCATCAGCCAGTTTGCTCTCACTCAAGGGATACGAGCAGGCCTCACCGTCCAATTACCCGATTATTACACCAGGAACTTGTAGTGCTTTTAAACAACTTGCTGCTCTGCTATAAAAGAGAATTTTACTTTATGGTTCCAAATGGGCCCATTTCAAGTATTTTAGAAAAAAAAGAACCAGCTCATTTTAAACTGTTTGCAGTGGTCCAAACTTATTTCTCACTTTCCTAACGCATTCCTAGCGTCCTAACTAGTCACATAACTATTAAAGGTCCTATATTACACAAAATTTACTCTTGTGAGCTTTAAGTCACGTTAGAAAACTGTTATCTCATCAAAAAACATACCTGGAGTTGTGTTTTGATTCATTCACACATGTTTGAGTAACTCTTTATTATCAGTTTGTCTACATCTCTAATTCTCAAGATGCTCTGTTCCACCTTGTGATGTCATGAAGCCATACTTTTCAAGTTAACAGCTCCTTTTACCTTTAGTTAAGTGGAGATTGGCAATTCCAGGGCTGAAATGATCCAAAAACACAGAGGGGCACTTCCTGTATTACCACATGACATCACAAGATATTTTATGTTTGACAGAAGAACTAAAGACCCCAAATATTCAGGATGTGTGTATTAAACATGTTTGTAATGAGGAAACATTATAACAGAGATCAGAAAACAGTGTAATATGAGCCCTTTAAATGTTTTTCGAAACTTTCAGAAGCCAGAGCGGAGTTTTGCTATTATACCACTGTCAACGCCCACTAGCATGCTAACTGCGCAAACACTGATTTGTGGCTGATATAACGTAGACAGTACACATTTTTACCCAGAGCTCACTGATTTGTGGCTGATATAACGCTTTATAATTGTAGATGTAGACAGTACACATTTTTACCCAGAGCTGCTTTTACGTATCTGTACTGGGGCAAGAAAAATGTGTACTCCTTTAAAGGGTACTTTCCGATTGCGCGGTTGATGACCATTTGCTAACCCTGAAAGAGTCATAGCCTGAGTATCTTTTGTTTATCTTCAAAAGAACCACAACAATACAGGCGCTCATGTTTCTCACAGCTGACAGCTAGCTCAATGCTCATTCTCCGGGCTCTCTCATGCTCTACCAGGCTTGACTGTGACTCTGAGCAGCGAGTGGAGTGATTGACGGTCCGTGCACTCCCTCAGCGAGCGTGCACGTGTGGGCTGGAGCTGTCAGTCCACCTGCCACACGTGCACGCCCCGCATTTACACCTGACTGATGACTCACTACATTATGGACGGCTTCCTACTCAATACAATGCTCCAAACATCCACTGTGTGCTAAAGAGGTGTCAAGGCGGACCGCTCAGAGGCACTGGGGCCCATTCAACCCTTTCAACCACTCTATCAGCCACTGGAGGATCACAGGCCATGTACGACAGCATTGACGTCCACTGGTTTGGAGAGGGCAGGGATATTTGAATTGGAGGTGTGGAAAGAAAAACGAAAAAAAACAAGGTGTTTGGAAAAAAACTGAAAGAGGATTGTCAGTTAAATCCAAACAAACATATTAAGCAATTCATGATGGATCCTATCAATCTTACACTCTGCTCAAATGTTGACATTGACCTACTGACACTAACTACCGCTTAACTCTTGTCTATTGCTCTTGGCCAATCACAGCCAAGTAGAAGTTGATAGAGAGATTGCATTTCTGTGCTGTGCTAACCCAGCATTGCCAGCTCAGCCCTTGTTATCCTGGCGTATGTCACCAGAGGTATAATATTCCCTACAGCAGATGCACAGGAAGGCTTGAATAGACAGTACTACCACAGTGTGTTGAGCGTGTAAATCTCGAGGTCCCGTACAGATAGTAACTAAACTTCTCCTGTAAGGGACTTCTAGTCAGACCATTCATAAAAATGCACTTTCCCACACCTCCTTCTTCTTACCATTACCGCTAAGTGCCATATCCCTCCTCAGCGCTCAAATTATTTTAGATTTTTGGTTCCTGTGTTAACATTAAACCCTAGGGCCTGTAGTGTTTGAAACGACCGAGAGCAGATGAGAAGGCCTGGTGGTGTGTAGAGAGTGGGCAGAATCGGCTCCACATCTTGTCCACTGACCACAGTCTTAAATCTCCAGCGCAGTGTTCGCAGAGCTGTGCTAACCCGAGACAGGGCCCTCAGTGGCACCACTATCACTCACCTCACATGTACTATGTGTGTGTATGAGTGTGTGGAGACCAGGCTGCAGATAACCTGATGTTATTGATGCTGCAGGACCACAGAGCACTGCTATCTACATGAGCTGCATACACTGCACACACTGCTTGGGTCTCACAGAAGGTTCTATCATTTGTAAACAAATACAAATACAAATACAACTACTCTTGGCATTTTTTGTCCATATAAATTACAACTTTAATATGTAACTTATTGAAATATACCTGAAAATACTGTGGTCACTTGCTTGCTTGCCCTTTTTCCCATGTACATAATTTTGTTATAAAGATAAAGATAAAGCCATTGCTAGAAGTTCTTTTGGCTAACAGCGTTGCTTTCAATCCAGACTACAAAACAAGGAGGATTTAAAGGGAGGGTATGTAACCTGCTCTCTTACTGGTTTTACAATCACAACTGAACCTGTGGACAGGCCATGTCTCATGTGAAAGCCCAGAATTCACTCACTGAGCTGCAGAGGCTGCACCAGCACCGTGGACTGTATAAAGAAGTGGACATCAGCCATAGCATTCGGCTCCAGCCAAATGAAGCCCATTGAGGCTAGCAAATATAGAGCTGTTCAGAAATAGGACGTGAACTTGCAGGTTAGCTATGTTCATTTATATATTTATATACAGTCTATGACTAAGGCATGGGACAATATTGAAATTTGGTGACACAATTATCATGGCCAAAATAATTGTGATTAATGATTATTTCACAATAATTATTAAAGTTGCTGACAGTTGAAAACATTTACAGATATGAATAATTACACATTTAATATTATGAATAAGTTCCATGTTTAAACAACTGTTATAGTGTTGTACTTTGTTATAAGTGAAAACATTAATGCTCCAGAAGAGATCATCAGGGAGAAGTAGTTTTTTTTCTGCACAGTCTGGTGATGTAATGACGATTATCCTTGTTGGCAATTATCACGATTATATAAAATATCCCATGAATGATTATTGTCTACCCTTTTTATCATGATAAATGATGATTGTTCATTGTTCCATCCCTTCTATGACTAGCACTGATTAATGATTGGCTGTAGGTGCTGTGGTTTAAGTAGTGAGGACTCAGAGAGAAACCTTTTATTGGTTGGTTGGTTTTATTCATAGAAACGGACAACCCAAATGAGAGAGTCCCGTGAGGCTCATTCTGCTTCCAGGTTGGATAAATATCTTGAGAACCAAAACGCCAAATGAAAACATCATGTCCAATGTTTTTGTACTTAAGATTAAATCAACATTACAATTATTATCAGTAAAAGCAATGTTTTATTTGAACATGTTTACCACTTATCTGGAGACATATTGGTAATGTTTATGAAATTTGAACTACAAATACATACTCTCCCTTTAATATCTGTACCTGGAAAACATGGGGGAGCTGAATGTATTGATTGTACTGTGGCAAAAACAACAAAAGAAAGAAAAGGTTACCGATTCCACTTCAGAATTTCTCATCTTCATCCCTCTGTACTGTATTGTAGAACACATCCTCTTCAAGCTCTTCTCTCTTTACCATTTATCTAAATCTGGGTTCTCCTTAACCACTCCTTATCAGAAGTGGCGGTCGCTCTCCATCCTAAACGCACCACTCCAGATTTTAATTTTCTTTAGATTAATGTGCTGCTCTCCTCTCTTAATGCTTTCAGCCTTCATCAGGCCTCCCGTGATGTCTATCAGCGTGCACACAATCATTACGCGTGCATGTGCGTATACAGAATCTCACCTGTTTAAATTTCAGCATTTGTCTCTTCTACACACACTCGGGGGTCAGCTGGGAGAATGGAATGGGACACTTTCCATAAATTTCCTGTAAATTAGAAAGTGTCACGATGCGCCGCTAAAGTGGGAAAAAAGAAGCCCAGAGATATTTTCATTATACCAGACCAAGAACACAACTAAGTAAAGGAGATGAAACAGAGCAGCAGCCATCGGAGCGGGAGAAGGCTTTTGAAACTCAATGCATAACCTCAGGTGAAGAAGCACTGTATACTGTATCTTTATGGTGGCTGACTGCTCATTTCTCTCTGATTTATTTTTAGGCTCATTTAGTTCTCCACAGTAGTTCTCCTCCAACCCTCGCCCTACAGAACATTAGGCTTTTCCAGTAGTCATTAATGTGAAAACCCAGGTCTAACCTTGGTCCAACCACAGAAAAGCAGGTCAAAACCACGACTAAACCAAAGACGAGTGGACAGAATTCAAATGCTTGAGAACCACAGGTAGGTGATAAGTACAGGATAAGTTTATCCTATGCAGCTGGATAATTATAGTATCTAAAGAATAGAAAACATCTTTGTTCCAGTTTTATGATAAAATAGACTTGAATGATGAACAACGTTTGGTGTGTCTAAAGGTCCTGTATAATGCCAAACTAACTTTTTTGATCTTTTAATATTATAACTTTTTTTTTTTTTTTTCTAAACAAAAGCATGCAGTACATATCAGGATGTCTCCCTCTCCAGAGTGGTCCCTCTATGGCGTCATCTTGACACTCCTTTGCGTCTCTAGTTCCAACACCTTCAACAGACTCATTCCGCTAATACAATTACAGGGAACTGTGTTATGACTAATTCAATTACTTAATGTCTGTGTTTCTAATAAAGTGTGTTAGTTAAACACAGTGACCATATAATGTGTCTAACAGGCTTAATTGTGAAAGCTGGTTAGAAATGAAGCACATAAAATCATAACATTATGGTTTCTTACGTACTGCTATAGAGTACTGCTATAGAATACTGCTATACTGTGGAACTGACTTACTTGTTACTTGTAAAAACCTGGGTTGATGTAACATTTTACAACCCAAAGCCCTTTTATTCATCTTAATCAAACCCAATCATTATGCAGATTAACCAGCCCTATTATACACTTATTTAAGACTTTTTTTATTTAAACACGCTCCTTTTGGCCATTATATAACTGCATAATTACATGTAGCAATAATTATTTCTTAAGCGGCACCGGTGTGGGCCCCAATGTAGTCGTAATACATTCTAATTAAGTGCGGCTCTGACGAAAAGCAGCAATAAAATTAGCTGGCAATCACTATTAGCAGACTCAATTACTACACATTAGTGCGCCAAGGACACACACAAGGGAGCAGTATTGTGTATATATACCCATAGCCCTTTAAAAACCAACCATCCACACACACACACACACACATTTCAAGACTATAATTATTTTAATAGGATTTTCTCTCTATTCAACCCAAGCCTGTTGCTTTAATAACACCATTACAAGCTGCATATAACCCCAATATATTAGGGGCCGATATGGGAACGCCGGGGCCCCTCTGAGCTGTGTGTGTGTGTGCGTGTTGGGGTTAATAAGCTGCAGTGTGTTTTTCAGAAGAGGCACTTGGCCCCTCCACTCGCTCTCTTTCTCTCCCCCTTTGTCTCTGAGTGTCGCACGCCCGGCCACGTAGCGCTGACACTGGCAGAATAGCCTCTAGAGAATAAAACAGCACTCATTGTTTTCTATTAGCCAACCCGCCGCTTGCTCATTGTACATTGAAATGAAATTGGCTGTTTGGGCGGGGGTTGTGAATAAATGTATGTCCGAGAAATACACTCTGGCTTTTATCTAAGAGACATATTAGAAGAGGGGTTATGAGTCAGGCCGCTCTTTTCTTCCAGAGTAATGTTTAATTCCCTTAAACATGAGAATTAATTAGTGATATCTGCATCTGAATGGGAGATGGTGTAGGGTGAACTTGCAGGGCCCTGACACAAACACAGGCTGTGTTCAGTGTTACTGAATCAGCACATAAAAGGGCCAGCAACTTTGGAAAACATTCAAGTAAGGCCACAGGAAAGTCTTTTTTTTACCTGAACTTCTTCTGTTGGCATGATTTGAAAACTGTGAAACTGTTCACTTAAGCAGAAGGTACCGTATGTGTCTTGCTCAAAGGTACAAGTGTAGTGTACCTGAGGAGTACAAAGATTGAATCACATCTTGCACCACTATTGTCCATATTGCTTTTTGAATTCTTTAAGTTCATGCTGTGACCCACTTGTCTCATAGTTCCTACATTAGTTTGATATGATGCTTTTGTTCATGCGGCAAAGCTAAAGTTAGTTATGCACAATGGCAGAACAATGAATGGGCGATTAAAATCCATTTTCCATTTGTGGAATTGCAAATGTCACCTGAATGGTAAATGGCTTTTCCACCTTCAAGGCACTCAAAGCACTTTAGATCAAGGAATTAATCTGTGGGAGCTGGAATCGCACCACCAACCTGTGGGTCAGTGGATCTAACTACTCTCCCATTGATGTCTATGTCGAGAGCCGGACTCAAACCGCCAGCCTTTGGATCAGTGGACAAACACTCAGCTACTGTCACCCCCCTGAATACTAATGTCTTTCATGTCCAACAATTTGAATTAGGACATTTTTATCAATTTACTTTTTCTTTTTGAAAAATTTAACTTGGAAACTGTTCTATCTGAAATGGGGGGCTTCTTATCGTTTGGTATTTTATGTAAATAGGTAACTTCAGGTATAGGCACTACTCTTTCATTAAAATCACTGGTTATTCCATATGACACTGTGACATTTCCCTCTGTGACTCTTTTCCATATTATAAAGACATAATTCTCGCCTCATAATCTTCTGTGATAATACCCGCTCCTGGCTGTCACCCTGAATCACAACTTCTTTTAAAATGGCCGCCCGCTTAGACCCGGTAGATTAAAGGAGACACATTAAAGTGTTAAATTAGGGCAGAAAAATAACAGTTATTCATCGCTGAGTTGTCAGTGTTGATCATCTCCTTTAAGAACAGCTTCATTGTCCTGATTCATTATGTGGCACCAATAACCGCGCTATCTCCGCCTCGTCAAAATACATTATCCACCTGGGATGACATTATCACTGTCTATTTCAATGACACGTTGACTGAGAGGCGTGCAGCCAATCCAACGCATGGCTGAGTCCGGAGGAACCAGAGATGGCCAATCAGCTGTCAGGACTGAAGATGTCTCCTCCTCTTAAGAGTTACTCACTGACAAGCTCAGGTTTACTGCTACAACTGTCATAAAATAAAAACAATGTATGCATGTTACATATTATATTTAACATGCTATATTCTGTGTATCAGTAAATCTATATATTTCATTTGAGACACTAGAATTAATGTGATTTCTGTCTTAAAATTACAAAAGTTAAAAAGTTAGTTATTTAAAGTTTGTTTACATTTTCTTGTTAGCAATTTGTCTCTAAATGTTGAGGTTAGCCATATAAAATAGCTCCTCACGTAAAATCAACAATGGCAGAAGAAGTACTCAATTGTGTTACTTAAGTAAAAGTATAGATCTCGAAGCAAAAAATACTCAAGTAAAATTAAAAGTATCACATGAAAAAACTATTAAAGTACCAGTTTAAAAATGTACTGAAAGTGCTGAATTTTGGTCAGTACAAACAATTGAATCAATCAATTTTCTAGCTATTTTTATTTTTGTTTGCTCAAATTATGAACGTGTTAAAAATAAACCCTCAGCCTTTTCAGCAAGTCTCAAACTATCATAAAAAATACTTTTACTTTTCAGTCCTGTTCAAAATGTAGTGGAGTAAAAAGTACAGCTACCTTCTCTCAAATGTAGTGAAGTACAGCACGTTACGTTCCACCATTAAAAGTCAGTGTCTCTGTATTAATAATTAATAAATCAAATGGACTGACACTGATGGACAGTTAATGACAATCGAAATGAATCTCTACAGCGAGTCTCGATTTACATTCATTTAAATCAAATGCCCAGCTATGACAAATCCAATCCCTCACAATGACAAGTGACTTTGATTACCTGATTTTAGATTTCTTACTTCATCTGAGAATATAATAAATGTACAGTGAATGCCTATTGAGTGTGTAAATGTGAGATGGAATGATTATCAGCCATTAAAAAGTCTTTGTTTTTCTCCACCATGAGACCAAAGGTGCAGTAAAGGTCATAGTTGCTTGATAAAATATGTTTAGCATCCAAAAGATTGTGACGTTGAATCATGTGCATTTCAGTACAGTGGTTCTCCATAAAATATTTGGCTTTCAGATCCAAACCAGGTCTAAAATAGGACAACACAATTGCTGCATTAGTTCCAAACTCTGAACTAAACTAACCCAAAGGAGGACAACAATGTAGATTAAATTGACAATGTACTCAGAAAATATTCGATCTGCAGAGGAATCCACATACCACCTCAGGGCACCACACTGTAGTACGTGTAGTGAAATTATAAAGTTGATTTGAAACTTTTGAGTTTAAATAAATCTATAGGTGAAAGAAATCATGCGCTGAACAGAAAGACACAGTAACATTTTAGTCATGCACATAAAAACTGGGACAGGTTATTGAAAAATAAGCTGAAATGAATGTTTTTACTGCTAAACCTCCCACAGCAGGTATGGATTTGCCATCAAAACACTGTTAAACAGCAGACAGTATGAAATAAAATCTAATGAAAGAATGTCACACGTGTCAGGAGGGCATTTTCTGTGCTTTCATCGTAATGGAAAACGTGAAAATGACAAAAATAATTATTTAAGTGTGTGAGAAGGTGCCATTAGCTGCCTGCTGGCTCCCATCTTCACACTCTGATGTTAAACTAATGTCGGACTCAGCGGGCGCTCGAATAGGGGAAAGATTAACAAATTGTTGTGATTCTAATTTGTTTTAGCGTAGCCGATCGTAGCAGGAGGGGGTCCGCCAGCGCCCGCAGAAGCTTCAGACTCTTTGGAGAATTGATTTGTAGATTTTACATGTTTGCTCAACACTTTATTCTATTTGCCAGACACAGATTTGGCTGAATCATAAAGAGATGAGACTGTGGTGCTTTCATCATAAGATTTGACATGCCTTTATTAACTCAGTGATGTCAATGATATCCATTTATCACAAGGATTTATTCCTAGTGCCAAATCTGTGAGCATTTTCAGCCAAAATGTTCAGATAGAGTTTATAGACATCTCTAGAGCTCAGAACATTTGACTCCACCTTGTGATGTCATTATGTCATAGTGATGTTCACAGACCTTCAAATTGTTCAAATAAATTAAAACGCTTCTCATTCTTTGAAGCAAGAAGCTAGTGTTGTTGACTCATTTGAAATGCTTCACTCCTTAGGGCATCTGCAGAGAGACATGCGGTCACACTTTACTTTGTCTACACTTTAGCCTTAGCCTTGATAAAGTATGAACAAAGACTTAAAGATTCATAATGAACAGGTATTTACTAAGAATGATTCAGGTTCAGTAACTAACCATAGCGCAGAACCCTAAACCTTAACACAGAACCCTGAACCCTTAATAAAGTAGTTATTAATCCTGAATCATGCCTAATAAACCATTTGTTCATTATGATTGAAGTCTTTGTTTGTGCTTCATTAAAGGGGCAGTAATTAATGAGTATAGATATATTGTAAAAGCAGCTCTTAGGGTGAACATGAGGCAGTTGTCTACTTTCTGCATCTAACTATAGCAACTATAGAGAGTTTTACTGAATCAGCATGTCAGTTTTATGCAGCTAAAACCTGAAACAGTCTTCCTGAAGATGTGAGACAGACCTCTACTTTGACAATGTTTAAATCCAGGCTCCAAACGGTTCTGTTTAGCTGTGCACATGACTGAAAGGTTTTTATTCTGCACTTTTCTCTTTTAATGTTAATTTTATGATGATTATTTATGTTTTGATTTATTGTATTGTGATTTTAACGTCTTTCTTATTCCGTAAAGCACTTTGAATCACTTTGTGTACGAATTGTGCTGTACAAATAAACTTGCCTTGCCTTACTTTGTCTTATTGTCCTAGAAACAGGATATGTGCCTTTAGTATGCTAATGTTTGTTAGCTTTACTATGATGGTAAACTCTCCTTTGACCACCAAAAGTTGTGAAAGCGCTTGAAACTGATCCATGTGAATAATTACGATGCTCAGAATGCATAAGGTAAGTAATGTGGACCCCTGCAAACAGTTTAAAATGAACTAGTTTTTTCAGTTTTCCAAGTTTTAAAATCAAGTACAGCACATATAAGGCTAATTAGGGTGTAGTCATTATAAGGTGTTTTTTTTTTGTTTTGTTTTCTTTTCAGATGAAGCTCATTCTTCCTCAGGCCTCTGACCAACTCTATTTCCAAACTTTAGGACTTGGGATTATATAGCCCCCAGCATGTGCTCACCAGCTCTGTGAGTAATACCACTTAGACCCAGCGTGCCGAAGCATGTCCGGCCTGCACACTGTACCAAAGCGCATCTCCAGGTCAGGGACGCTCCCCCCTCCCAACCCGCCCAGCTGTGCAAATCAATAGCGGAGAATAGATAATAATGGTCCAAATGAAAAGGACTTCCTGGCGTCCGCGATGGCTGCATAGGGATAGTGAATATCTGCCTGGAGAGCATGATACTGGTGCTTTTGGTAATAGACTTAGCCCTGATACGCTATTCCAGTTAATAGTCTAATCCAGTCCCATGGCTGCTGTGGCCAGGTTATAGCCTTATCCCTGCCACAGCCCATTCACGGAGATAATAAACGAGCATGGCGATGTGCGGTATATCCCACCTCTGCCTGATAAGAGCCGGCAGGGAAATGAAATTGTGCTTTTCTTGAAACATTATGATTTATGGGTGGGGGCTCGGACCGGCTGGTCTGCACTGTGTCCGCGCTGTTGTGTTGTGTCTATGGGGGGGGTGCTTATGGGGTAATGCATGTGTGTTCAGACCACAAGCACTTTGTAATTGTGAGGCTATTGTGTGCGAGGGTGTAATGTGGGATATGGGGTTAATTACATGCAGGTTTACATGTGATTATATGAATGAAAACAGTATCCAATTGAGTTTATTGTTTATGGCAATGGTTAATAAAAACATTCATTAAAAGGTGGGAGAATCATATCTGCTGTGAAACAAATAATAATTGTGGTGATTACAATGAACTAAAAATAATAAAAAAATTAATGTAAATCCTTTATTGCTTTTGGCTATGGCTGATTTAAGTGTAACCATTAGATTTACTGTCTAAGGACAATGTGCTCTCTATGTCTACTGTGGTCTGTTTATCGGACCTAATTGTATTTGTGCTAATGATTATCCTACTGGTGTATATTTTTCTTAATTCATTCAAATATTTAACCTCCTAGTTTTGGGTCACAACAAACAGAAACAGCCAATAAATAACATGATATTGAACACAATATTATTATAGCATTAGAAATTTTGGAAATGTTTAGTAATTCCCTTTAATTATTATATTATTATAATTAAATGTTTTTAGCAATATTTTAATTTGTTTAAAGATAATCAAATTCAGAATAATTTCATATTTGTATTTATGCTTAACAAACTTAAATGAAATGTTTGATAAAATCACTTGACGTTTAGTCACCAAACAAATGGGATAAATACTTAAGATCTGACATTATTAGTGTTATCCCACTAATTATAGAGTGTTGCCTTAGTGCGTGTGTGTGATTGTGCTGTATGATACTGGGACTGGTCCTCAGCTGATAGAGAGCCCATGATTAGACCTCTGCCTCCTCTCAACACATTTTCAGCTCTTCATATCCCATTACGCTGATGTGTCTGCTGCACCAGTCTGTGTGTGTGGAGAAAGCGCTCTATGAGTGAGGGCAGCGCCACTCAATTGACCTGGGGTCAAACCACTTGACCTCTGACCTCCCCGAGGCTCACCCCTGCACCAGGCAGATAGAGACAGCAGAGAAGAGGCTGCCTGTCCAGTGGAGGAGCACAGCCCTCTCAAACAATAAACCCTTAGTTAAGATTCCAAAGCTTTGTACATAGTTTATCACCATCTAGTGCTGACCTGTGGTAGTACCCTGTCCAGTAAGCATCAGCTTGTAAGTTGAAGGACTCTCTTCACTAGCATACACAATATATTGCTGTTTATTATTTTCATTGAGAATAATTATGCACATATGCTCCGGAACTACAGCCGTATGCAGCGCATTATAAAATGATAAGGTGTTAAACGTCTGAGACATACTTGCTCCTTTAATAGAAAAAATAAATAAACCACATCTATATAAAAACCATCATAGTTTCAGGCATAGTAAATGTCACAGTATTTGTACAATGGAATAATAATGGTTTTCGGCAACACCATCATAGGCACATCAAACAACTCTGCAATAACATATTGTATATACACTAGATGCTGTGTCCATATTGTTCCTGTACATTTGAGTGAGTGAACTTCTCCTCTCCTCTTCCTCCTGCATGTGCCCTCTCTCTCTGTGGCCTCCTGCTTTTTACACTTGTCCCCCCTCCCTACATCTCCCCTCCCCTCCCCCCTCCTCCCTGTGGTCCCTTGCCCCTCATCTCTGTCGCTTTTGGCAGCCTATTTAAATGCTCCATTGGAGAAGGATTAAGGTTTATGCAAGGTCAGTGTGGGATGTGATAATTATAATCACAGCTTTTTGCCTGGCCAATGACGGCCATTTGTTATTCTCAGCTCAGTGGCTTCAGCGGGCCCTCGGGGGGGAGCTGCTGGGAGCTGTTGACAAGAGGCTGGCTGATTTACTGGGCCTTCCCCTCCTGCCCCCACTCCCCAGCCTCCTCTTACCCCTCCGCCGCAGCTCTGAGGCGGGCTGTGGGCTCCGCAATGTCCCCTCTGCGACCCGCTACTGTTATCAGTCACTAATATCAATTTACATTTACATAAGGCATTTCATTCCACAGTTAACTTTGTTCTCAAATTAAAATTCATTGGGCAAAATTTTTAAGTTTATAAATATTTTCAGTTTCATAATGACTTAAAACTAATATTTTTGAAAATGCAGTAAATTAGTGCTGCTTGGAATAGTAAGTAAGTAAATGTTATTTATATAGCACTTTTCACTGAAAAAAAAAAAGTCACAAAGTGCTATACATGAATACATTGAAATAGAAATAGATAAAAATACAAGAAAATGAATCGAGTCAACTAAAAGCTTTTCTAAACAGAGAATGTGATATAAATAAAAGATTAAATCTAAGGATACATTATAGGCTGTCTAAAAATGACTGAATTCGACTGTTTATTTTGTGTAAATGAGGGCGTGAATGCAGCTCAAACCACTAAGCCATCTTAGATATCCATTCAAAATACTTAAGTACCCATATATATATTATGTCTTATTCACTCAACAGATTAGCCATAGTTTTACTTTTCCATATACCTAATTTGTCCGTACTGAGTAAACCACAGACCAGGTATCTGAATAATTAAGCATTCATCCATGACTCATTGGAATTTGTCAGATAGTAATAGCTGGAAATCTGCAGTATTCTTGACTCAATCATGTGATGAAATCTATTACCATTAAAAGAAGAGTGCTCTGTGGGATTGTTTCCAGAACATGGTCTTTCAGCCTGTACCTCAGTCTGCTGGGAGTGCCCAACACAACCTTATTTGTTCCTGTCTGGAGCTGTGTTCTCGGGGTCAGCTGCTCTCTCCTCACCTGCACAGGGTCTGGGGCAGTTGGACCTGTAATGCTGTAAGTGCAGCCTGCCATGTGCACTCTTTACGCCCAGTACATGATGCAGATCAAACCTCTCCTCCATCCATCATCCCTCCAGTCGGCGCCATGTCTCAGTGGTCATGCCCGCCGCCTCGGCACTGGAGATGGGGAGATTTGTCTGGCTCTCTCTCACTCACACTGGGGACTGGTGGAGGGATCATAGGGTTTTCTACATGAATGGTGTTCAAACCTGAGCTAAGAGAGAGCACAGAGCCGGGGGCAGGCAGGATGAGGATGACTGACTTGTTTAACGCTCCCGCCACAGTGTTTGCCCTGTCAGGAGGAGAGAGGGACTGGCTGCTGAGGCATGTTAACTAAGACTATACTTATTCTTATACTATACATACAATATAATGCCATCTCATCCCGACTATATCTGGATTCTTTTCACACAACATGACTTTCACTGTAGGTGACTATGCATGTCTCATCCAAAGAATACATATAACATATAAGAATAGCTTTATCGTTCAGTACAGAATCAAACATGAGACGATATCAAAATGAAAAGGATTTGAAAGTATCACTAGAGGTGGTTATCAAGTTGCTTGGACAGAGCATTCCATGAACATATGCAATTAAAGAGGAAATTGAACCGGTAACCCTGTGGTTGGTAGCCAGGCCACCTGTTATATCTTAGAAGAACTAGCATTTTCATGGGGTTTGTCCTTCTAGGATTTCTAGTACTACTCTGGGGTATGTACATTAAAACACTTTTAAAAGTTCTTCAATTACCTCTTGGGTTAAACTTGCGTGACACACAACACACACCCTCTGATCTCTGATGTTGTTTGTAATGTGACGTCTAAGGAAAAACTGTACTTATTGTTGGTCAAAATGTTTCTGGTATAGGTGTAATGCAATAGGCTGTTAGTACTGAAGGCCTATTTAAACCAATGGATTTTGTCACATAGAGGCTGCCGTAGATCCGATACACTGAAATGGGCCTCTCCAGAACAGTCCATGGCTATTTCTGTTGCCGCTGCTCTAATTGTCTGCGCCTGTGTTCGACAGGCCCTCTGTGAAGGACGGCTCTCTCATTAGGCATTCACACCCAGGACTCGCTCCAATTGGGCTGCCTAAGAAATCTGAAGGCAATGCAATTGTGTAATTTGCACACAAAGTGGTCCGGATTGATCCAAAATAAACCTCTCAACTTTAAATGTAGGGGGGAGAGGGAGGGCGGATAATTGCATCATTTAGTGAATTGATTGGCTCAGAGTCGATGGAAGGGAATCAGGAAGCAGCAGATAAACGGTGACAGCAGCGCCTTTTAGAGCGGGCACCCATCGACTCAGCGCCGCACAACACCCGGCTTTAAGCAACACACACCAGCTCTTAAGGCAACACATATATACACACAATGAAACGCACAGGGAAACAGCAGAGCGCGATAAAGCGCAGCACACAGGCAGATTAGATAGCACAAAAGAGCCCGGGTCCACATCACACACAGCGCTCCAGGGCGGGACAATGGAAGACAGAATTAGAGGTAACAATAGATTTCATTAAGCCAAACTAGACTTAACGAGACAATCGATACGTCATAATTAAAGCGAGGAGGCCGAGAGCGACTTAGACTCCAAATGATGACTGCGCTTATTAAGATGGAGCAGATAGAGAGGGCCTGTCTGACAATGGGACTCTGTAACTACCTACCACACCAGGCCTTTGTGCTCACAGTGGCCTTTCACACACAAGAATAGATTGGAGCGACCAGGGAGGAAACCAGAGGGGATTGGGAGAGCATGAGAAGGATGAACATGCTCCTCTGACTGTAATTTATGACATTACAATGAAAAAACACTATATGTTTGACTACTGTACGGGCATGACAGCACAAAGCTTCCAAGGTTTTTGAAGGAGATGGAGAAAGTTAGGTAACAGGGCAAACTGTCTTTACATAATAAAAAAAAAAAACCCAAAAAACCAATGCTGTATCCAATGTTTAATGTCCGATCCTTATATTTTATGTGGAACAGAAAAGAGCAAGGGATTCTGGTCAAAGGTTTCCCATCCAGTGCCCAAAGGAAACCCATCCAGACACAAACAAAGAATTATGCAAACTTCTCTGAGAAGGGCTGTAAAATGAACTTCATGACTACAGGCCTGTGGCGCTGATGTCTGTATTAATGAAATCATTTGAGCGCCTGGTCCTATCCCACCTCCCCACTTCCCCCTCCTGGACCTCCTGTTTGCCTATAGAGCCAAAGGGTCTGTAGACACCACCTGGCCCTCCACTTCATCCTGCAGCACCTGGACACCCTGGGAACCTACTCCAGGTTGGTGTTTATGAACTTCAGGTCTGCGTTCAACACCATGCTCCCTGCTCTGCTCCAGGACAAGCTTTCTCTGCTCAACGTGCCCTTCTCCACTGTCACTGTCTTCCTGATGGAATGGAGGCAGCACAGCTATCATCACAGGAACTCCACAGAGTTGTGTACTTTCTTTCCTGCCCCTCTCCCTGCACATTAACCACTGCACCTCCAGCCACGACGGTAAAAACTGATCAAGTTTGTGGACGACACCACCCTCATTGGGCTCATCACAGATGGCAATGAGTCTGCCTTCAGGAAAGCACTCTTGACTCACAGCAAAAAGGTTTTGGGTTTGTGGCAAATAGCCCACACCTGGCATCACAATGTTGCCGCACATTTTGTAGCAACTACCTTAAAAAGTTACTCAGCATTCTACAAAAGACTCTTGGTAGAAAGTTTTATTGTGGCATTACAGCTTCCATATGTTCTTTTCATAATAGTTTTAAAGTGCTCATATTTTCTGGAGAGTGCACCTCTCCTCAGCCTCTTTTATCCGAGCGCAGTGACCCAGGGGAAGTGTGATTGTAACCCTCCACCCTCTGAATGCTATAGCCCAACTGTGAGTAACACCCAGACTCCTCATTTCTCCTGATGTGCTCTGCAATAGGCACAGAACACAATGGGCAGCCAGTGCAGCCCGCTACATTTAAAGTATGACTTCCTGCCGTAGTGGTAATAAGATCAGTTTCACCCATCATTGACTGGTATATGAAGGCCAGGCTTCAATGGGAGCAGTACCATCGAGCTGAGGGAAGAAAGGCAAAGCATTGTCAGAGCGAGGCAGTTAAAGTGTAGAATACATCAGTGGATTAAGCTGCATAATGTGAGCCATTGAGAGCCACTGAACGGATTGGAATATTAGTACAACTGCCTGGCTTTGTCTCTCCTTTCGTCACTTCTATGGTGTACACTTCGAATTATCACATATTAAGTCGTGATGGATACAGGTCAATCTTTGATCGTCACATGTGAATTCAGATGTAGAAAGGATAAGGCGTTGCTTTTGGTTGCAGAAAACTGTAATTTAATTTCATGTGACTTTTTGCTGGACAATCACGACTGGCTTGAGCTGGTATGAAGAAATTAATTAAATAGAATGGGGTGTAAACCATTTGAATATGTATGGGTATTTACTCCAAAATAATTGACATGAAAGTTCCATACTCAACTTCTGACCACTATTGAATGTGCTACTCTCAGTCTACAGTGTGTCACATGTATGAACATAATGTAAGGACACCACTGTGAAGTTGAGCACTAAACCTTTGCTTCTTCACACATGCTGAACACAGTAGTGGAAGTGGAAATTGAAATCTAATTCACTTACTGCCGTTTCCATACAATTAATAATAAAATATTGTTGTATTTTTTTTTACTAGATTCTTCAATTCTTGATAATTAATGACCCTCTTACAATGAGCATGACGAATAAAGCTGATCCTGCATGAACTTTCAGCATTAAATCAAATTTAAGCTTCATAATTTCAACAGCCCTGAGTCTTTTCAGTGAGAATAAAACACAAGAAAGGAGCCTGGCCTGGTGAAAGGAGTGTTGACACTACACTGTCTTTGTCCTGCCATCTCTCCATCTCTCACTCTCTTAGAGCCACTATCATTTCTGAATTATATTTTATGCCTCATTAAACCTCTATAGTGCTGGAGAGTGAAGGGGACGCAGAGGGGAGGAGCAGGATTGATGAAACCGTTGGAGAAATATGAAGTGGGGCTGAGGGAGGTGAGGCCTCCTCCTCAGAACATACTGTATTTACACTAATGAAAAGATGGAGCTAATTAACACCAATTAACACACACTCTGCACACAGCTGGAGATGACACGTGCTCTGTACGGGCCCCATCCAACAGCATGACAAAGACTCAAGGGAAGTGTGGCTAATAGTCCAACTCATCTTTGAAGTCTGAGCGGACAATTTTTCCATTCCCACTTTAGAGATTTTGGGCTTTAGAAAAAAAATAGAGCAATTTAAACCCACAAAATAATGTTTATCTGGAATTTCTTAAATAAAGGTTCAAAATATTACTAGAACACAAAGTTGGACTGCTGAGTTATTTTTTATTGTTGTATTGTTACTGACTGAATCCAACCTGTGACCTTCCTGTTGTGAGGCTGTTGTGCTATACCACTACGCCACCATCGCCATGATTCTGACCAGAAGTCTTACACGACCTAAACTAAGCTATATACCGCATCATGGTTTCCTTAAGGCTGGTGGTTAATGCAACCACAGTCCACAAGAATTCTCCACCCCATTTACGTTGGTCACTTCTCTGCTGTCCTGCCAAGCAAAACCCAACAAAATATCTTAAACCGTTAACTGTCCTTTACTGAGATCAACAATACATCCAATGTAACTCTGAGCCTGTTGGTATGGTCCCATTAGCTGGAGTCCAGACGGATGATGCCTCTCCCATGTGAAACGCTGTGTGTGTCTGTGGGTCCTTCCAGCCACAAGGTCACTCTGTGTTTTTAATTGTGCTGCCCCTCAGCCCACACCCCTCAGCCCACACCCCCAGCCCGAGCCCAGGCCCAAATGATGAACGACTGCACCTTGTGAAAAGGGCCCTCTCCAATAAACAAGCTTATCTCTCCCCTCGGTGGCGCGGCCCGTGAATAATGAGAGCCGGGTATCACTGTTAATCACTATAATTGTTAATGTTAAGAGGGGCGCTTGCTAGTTGCCCAATGTCCCACGCCTTTATTGATTTCTTTTTTTTTTTTTACATTAAACCGCCACATGCCTTTGTCACAGCCCTGGATTGCCCCCCACCACCCCCGTCACAGAGCAGCTAATTAGTTATTTAGTAGCTGTGTGTGATAGTGTGTATGTGGGACGGCAGAGCAGAGCTAAAGCCGTTATCGGGACCTGATAAAGGGAATTGGTTGTCCCCCAGTAGCTGTGAGAGCCAATGGCTGATAGCAGGCTGGCTATTATAGAGAGGACATACACACTCAGGGACATGCTCAGTCCTGCACAGGCTATGGAGGAACACATACAGCTTCTATGGATTAAACGTATGCTAACATGACACAAAATTAAGGTTTTGTCATATTTGTTAATCTTGATCAATAAACTGTGTTTTCCTCTTTTTATTGTCCCAAACGTCTAGTTTCCAATTTTTGTTGCTTCTGATTTTCAAAATGTAGATTCTAGATCTCTAGATGCTTGTTTATGTCTCTTAAATATATTTGATGTGTAAAAATGAAAACACATTTCCCATTAGGAACTTTTTTTGTTTGTTTGTTTGTTTGTTTGTTTGTTGGTTTGTTTTTTTAAGCATTAACCTTTTGAATCATGTGTAGTTATCTATCCATCGTCTTCCTCTTATCTGGAGGCAGAAGTCTGAGCAGGTGTGGCAAGGCGAGGGGGGGACTGACTAACTAAAATGCTAAATTAAATAAACTCAACACTGCCACTGGGCATAGCCCAGAAAATAAATATAACTAAACTAAACAGGAAAAGGTCACAGATTTGTCAATTGACTTGACAGAGACAGTTCAATTACAAAAAGGTATGTATAATTTATTATACATTATTTCTGGGTTTAGCAGGTAAACGCTCACATCATACATTTCCATATTCCAGGCAGGTTCAGGCTTCTCTACCTTTTTTACATGTTAACAGTCAGAAGAATGGCATAAAACTGGAACAATAAGTTCAATAAGATACAAAGACAAAAAGCAGCAGTTGGGTGTTCCACCTTCTCTGGCTCCAACACAGCACTGATCACCTATGAAATAAACTGGGGTTAACATAGCCTACATTGTTGGTCTGGAGCTAGAGAGGGCAGCAGAACAGACTACACCTACCACATAGACACATCGGCCCAGGGATGACCAGACTCCTGTTCCTTGCAAACTTCCTAATTCTCTTCAGGAGAGACCCCAAGCCGTTCCCAGGCCTGCCGAGAGACACAGTCCCTCCTGCATGTCCTGGGTCTTCTCTGGGTCCTCCCCTTGGTCGCTTCCTGGTGGGACATGCCCAGAACAGAGAGGTGTTGAGGCAGCCAGCTCAGCTGGCTCCTCTTATTAGGAGCATAGATTGACTGGTAAGTCAAGAGCTTTGCCTATTGACTCAGCAAAACAGTACAGTGACCAAATTACTGCAGACACTGCACCTGTTAATCTCACATCCTTCCGTCACTCATGAACAAGATCAAGTGCATGCTGAAAGTCCTGGTTCGATTAAGCCATAAGGACAACATCATCTGCAAACAGCAGAGATGAAATCCTGTGGTCCCCAAACCGGAGCTCCTGTGGCTTCTGATGGCATCTAGAAATTCTGTCCATAAAAACAATGAACAGAACCAGTGACAAAGGGCAGCCCTGGTGGAGTTCATCATGCACTGGGAACAGATCTGACTTACTCCTGCAATGCAAACACAGCTCTAGCTCTGGTCATACAGGGACCGGACTGCCCTTGGCAAAGGGCCCCGACCCCATACTCCCGGAGCACCCCCCCAAAGGACACCATGAGGGACACGGCTGAATGGCTTCTTTGAATCCACAAAGGACATGATTGGTTGGGCAAACTTTCATGATCCCAAGACCCGGTCACCATGAGTTCAATGGCAAGTGCCCAGCCCGGAGCAGGCTCCTTGGTAGGGCCAAATAACACTGATCCAGACAATGTAACAGACCTTGTGCAGTTACGATGGAAAAAAACCTATCCTCATTCAGTGAATGTATTGCATGTATTAGCAACTCAGAAATCAGACTCTTCTCATTACATTGTCTAATGCATAATTGGAGATGTGACTATCCCTGTTATATACTTTAACAATATAACAAATATAATTTAATGGCGGAGGCACACTCAGAGTGGCAATATAAACTGCCACTTGCTTTAGTATTATTTTATTACCAACACGTACATTTTAAATGTGCTATAGGTTTGGTCACAAATTTGCTTTATTTATGGTTAGATCTTCTAAGTTCTAGAAGCTGCTCTGAAGCACAATCCATGACTGCCAGTGGGCTCTGCTGCAGACTTTGGGAGCTTGCCATTTTCTGTGATTGAGAAGGGACATGTCCACGCTGAAGGATTTACCTCAGATTAGAGATAGTGAAATACCCTTGGCCACTGCAACACAGTTGACTCTGAAGTTTAAAGTGTAATTCTTAAAGACCTTGAAAGTTTTAAGGAATGTTTTACTGTACCCCAGAATACTAAAAAGTATAATTAGATACAGTATTCTTTCTGTATCTTTGCAAGTAAAAGAAAGTATCGACAGTACCTTGCTTTTTAGTAAATATGTAATGTATTTTCTTCTAGAAGACTAAAATTGTGTAAAAAATTGCTTTGTTTGGTTTGGGGTACACCTGAGCAGTCCGGTCCAGGTGCAGCCTGATCCAGTCCGGGGGATGCTGTGAAGGAAGTGATTTTAATTAAAGATAAGTTGCTCAGTGTGCAGCTGTACTGAGCCTGTTAATCTGAATCCAATAGGCTGGATGTAGCAGCTACAAGGCCCTTGTAAAGCACAGGCTCTATTGAAGCCCACTGCATTTCATTTGGCCCACAATCAATGCAGATTGACACCACTTAACATGCAAATGGTGCAGGGGTCACACAGCGGCTTCCTGCCCGTTGGCGGTGGTCCAACATCCACAGCCTTATGTTCAGTCCCACCTGTTAACACGGCACCCATGTGTTTGTGTGTGTTTCTCATCTCTTCTGCACTTCTTTTGTCCCCGGCCCTCACCCCTCCTCCCTTTTCCATCACAATCCTCCCTGCTGTTGTAAAATCATATTCAGGATATTCGTCCATTTAAAGATATGAGAAAATAAAAGACTATTGATTGTTTGATAAAGTGCCGGTGCCGGTAACAGAATGCGGCCCCGTGCTGTGTTAGCGCCTGGTCTGCTGCGGGGTGTGTACAGGAGCTGCACTGGATCAATAAGCTGTGTTAGTGTGTGTCGGCCCTTAGCCATCCTTCCAATTACACATTTCCAGCAGCGCAGCGAGCACAGCGCTTTGTTAACACCTTAATGGATCAGCTGTGGAAGTGTCCGCACACAAGCACAGGGGAACACACAGCGCTGCATACGGCTCGACAAGGTAAGCATTCTCAAATTGATTTGTTAAACAGCGTTTTGAGGCGGCCGCTTCGTGCACTTGTGTAATTACTGTGCTGGATCTGAGTGTGTCTGTGGATAATTTCATACTGCTGCTAACCGTTTCCAGATGAAGGAAGCTCCGTGTGTCTGATTATTGGAGAAAAGAGCGTTTCATTAGGATCGACCTCACCTCAGCTCCTCCGCACTCCTCCAGGACTCCTCTTCACCAACAGATTTCTATTTCAGAGCAAAGCAGAGTTCAGCCTTTTCACACTAAATCTAATCTGTAAGCACAAAGTCACAATGTGTTCTTGTAGTGCTGTACCTCACCTGCCCACTAGATGGCTGCATAAAGGGTAAAGTGCCCTGACTGTAACCTGCTTGTGAGTAGATTATATAATGATAAATAAATTATATACAAATGTTTATGACATATATCAAAATCATTATAAATGTATTATGTTGTAAGATCTTGTATCTTCATCTCACAATTTACTATTGGGACTGACATGTTTGGATTTTTTTTTAAGTTCAGAACATACCTATTTTCATTTTCCAGTTGGCTCTTGACCGTAAACCAAACCAAATCTGTAAATAACAGTTACAATATCTGTCCGTAATGCTCCAAAAAGAGAAACATTATGGTAATAATGTTTGTTGGCTCCTCCTCCCATGTGTTGGGGTATGATTGTTTACAGTGTGCAGTGGGCAGTGGTCACCTGTAGACGGCGGCTCGCAGACAGAACCAAGATGAGGTTCTCTGATACACCAGGCCTGAGGCAGAGTCTGTGTGGATGATATATACAGCCTATATACTCATGTCCCTGTTATGAATGGCTCCATGTCTGCCTTATATATGTTCAGCTTGTGTGTCCATGTTTTTATCTGACCTGTGCGCGCCTCCCTGGACACACTGCTGACTGTGTGTGTTTACAGCCAGGGAAAGACAGCGGCCTAAAGGATGAAATTGAAGAGATTAGCATGGTCTTCTCTGCTTTTGATTAGTTGTGACTGAAAATCTGGCCCAGCCACAAGGGGCCCCTCAGCACGCGGCGTTTCTCTTCTCCTCTGCTGTGCCTTTCGCGCTACGCTAGAAATTGAATTGATATTTTGTAAACCTGATTTGTGGATAACGCGATGTGACAGCGACAAATGCCTGGCTGAGAATGGTTTTCAAAGCCAGTCCAAATGAAAGTTATTACAGGGTAAATGCACATTTCTTTGTCTCGGCGGCAGCGGCAGCCCCTCCTGGCCCTGTGTATGACTTTATATGGGTTGAATATGGATCCATTTCCTGGGTAATTGAATTGATACTGTCATGCACGGGGGCAGTGCCACATTGCTCTGCAGGGCGGATGGACTGCCTGATTGAATTGGATAGGGGCTATGTGTGTGTGTCTAGGGCTTGTCACAGAGCAGTCATAAGATAGACACACCTCAGTGTCCTCCTGATTACTGCCATACAGCCAATTGTCTCTTCAATAATGCCCAGCACAAGGCCGCACGCGCTCACACCCGCACACTCCGAAGATACGGGTCAGCCAGCACCAAAGCCATTTCCAATTCCAGCCGCCGCGCCGCCGCAGATCTGCTACATATTAATTTTGTCCCGTTTGCTGAGATTTGCTCCCATTCAGTTAGAGCCGATTGATGAGAGAGCAGAGAGGATCGGACGGCTGCTCATTGGCTCTCCTCACCTCTGATTAGAAACACCAGCTCTGTCACTGCACCATTAGGAGGGAGGGGGGAGGACGGAGAGTGGGGGAAGACAAGCAAAAAGAGGATGAAAAATAAGTATTGAAGAGAAAAGTGTGAAGAGGAAAGAGGAGTGAAAATACTTTTATGTATTAAATAAATCACCGGTAAAGTTCAGGGCAGTGTTCACATTTGAAGAGGAAGTGACTGTTAATTGCCTGGGCGTGTGTTAGATTAACAAATGTTCCAACCCTGGACTATACACAAAGCATAGTTTTAGTCTGACCATGGACAGGAAAATAATTCCAAACAGATCTTCTGTTTGGAGTTATTGGAATAATGTATAAACTGATAAAACATCTTAAGCTGCTGAAACAGTTTAGAATAAGGTCCATTTAGAATAAGGTCCTTAGCAGGATCTGCTCCAGGAAATGTGCTCAGTACATTCTATTAAACTTACAGTATGTTTTATACAGGTGTATGCTTCCCCTGACAGAGATTGCCATTTACAGTTGCCAGTGGCTGTCTTTAGCGTCAGCAGATGCAGTCAGCATTGTGCTCAAGTTGAACACACCATTAGCTCTTATCAGCTAAACGCTGGGAGCTTTAACTTAAACTGTCCTCTCCATCTAATCGTCTTTACCTTTAGGCCTTAATTGTGCCGTAGAGCTAATCGTGAGGCTGTAATAAGAGCTGTGTATGTGGAAATGAGCCCACATCTTCTAATGATATAAAAACTTAACGATGGTTATCATCACGCTCCTCCATTCTGTGGTTTTCTGGACATTTACTTTGATTTCTGCTTTCTCTCTCTCTCTCTCTGTCTCTCTCTCTCTTTC